>CAHIKZ030000347.1:0-62500 GCA_903632075.3 Acanthosepion pharaonis
TACATATATATATAACAAATATATATATATATATATATAATATATATATATAAAATATTATTTATTTATTACATATATATATATAAAATATATATATATATATAAATATATACATATATAATATATATATACATAAAATAATACACAAAATAATAAAAAACAAAATAAAACAACACATAAAATACAAACACAAAATATAAATATATAATATATATATATATATATATATATATATATATATATATATATATATATATATATATATATAAAATATATTTTAAAATATATAAAAATAAAATATAAAAATATATATATATATATATATATATATATATATATATCTATATATATATATATAAAATATATATGAAAATTTTTATTTATATATTATTTATATATTATAAAAAAATAAAGGGGTTATCATTGAAAAACCCAATATCATATAGAACAAATGTAAAATATAGAATATTAAAGAAGGGGAACCCCAAAACACCTTTGAAATAATGGTTTTTAAAGTTTGTGGAAAAACCAACGAGGTCTAAGAATCCACCAAGGGGATGAAATGCCTGGGAAAAGGGGGGGGTTTTAAACGCGGAAAAGCCCCTTTAAAAGAAGGAGAGGAAGGGCCCGGAGTTTTTAAAAAAGAGTTCCCAAACCCCCCCAAGCTTGGGGTTTTCTTTCAGGCATGGGGTCAAGGAGAAGAATCAAATGGCCGCCTTGTTTTCAAAAAAGGGGGGCCCCAAGAATTTGATAACGACATTTGCAACCTTTTCAACATCCAGCTAAGAAGTTCCCCAAAAACATTAAAAAAATGACCAAAAATAAAAAAAGGGGTCCCAAAAAAATTTTTAAAAACAAAAGTTTTAAAAAGGTGGAACCAAAAAAGGGGAATGGTTAGTCCCCCTGATAAAAAAAAAAATTAAAAAAAAAGCGTAACAAGAAAAATTGGGAAAACAATGAAAAATTTATTAATAAAAAAGTGAAGAATAAAAAGAGGACAAAAAATTTTTTTAAAAAACGGAAAGCAAGATGGCAAGGGGAAAAGTTCGAGGAAAAAGGGTTTCCAAAAAAGCAATTTAGAATATTATAAAAACAAAAAATCTACGCGATTTTTTGTTAGTTTGAGTTAATTTATATTTTTCATCTGGTTCAAAGCAGTTTAAAAGTTCAAGAATAAAAAAGGGTTTTTTCCTTTTAAGACAAAGGGGGTTGGGAAAGACGTTGTCACCGAATACTTTTTAGCCACCCAAAGTGTGGGGATGACAAAGACGTACGACAATTTTTCCGATAAAAAACGGGAAAAAGTTCTTCAAAGGGAGTTATTTTTGGTGGGGAAAAAAATTTGGCCGATAGTTGCTTGACTTGATAAAATCCCCGGTGGGGAAAGGAAAGTATTTATTCCAAAAAATTGTTGTTTTAGTTGACGGGGGAAAAAAATTTTTCGAAAATAAAAATTTTTTGAAATTGGATAAGCAAAAAAAAAGGGAGGTTGTTGAAAAATACTAAATACTTATTGGCGAACAATTACATTGATAAATCTGTCCAGAAAGGTGGTATCCCAGGAATGCCAGGGTGCCTGGAACACACAGGCGTACTTACGCAGCAAATAAGAGATGCGAGAGAAAAGAAAAGCGATCTGACAGTTCTGTGGTTAGACCTTGCCAATGTGTATGGTTCCATGCCTCATAAACTCGTGGAAGAAGCTCTAAAAAGGCATCACGTTCCCTCTTCAATTGGTGGTCTAATTTCAGACTATTATAACAACTTTCATCTTAGAGTATCGGCAAGAATAGTATCGGAATGGCACACCCTGGAGAAAGGCATCATCACGGGGTGCACGCTGTCCGCAGTATTGTTCTCGCTGGCGATGAATATGCTGATCAAACCATCTGAAGTAGAGTGTAGAGGCCCCCTATCTAAATCAGGAAATCGCCATCCCCCCATTAGAGCATACATGGACGATCTAACCGTAACATGCACATCCGTAACAGGAGGAAGATGGCTCTTGAAGGGCTTAGAGAAAAACATTACATGGGCCCGAATGACTTTTAAGCCAGCTCATTAGTCATTAAAAAAGAAAAAATAACGGAGAAATACCATTTTAAAATATCCGGTGTTACTATCCCAACCTTAAACGAAAATCCTGTTAAGAGCCTGGGTAAGTTTTTTGACGGCAGTCTAAGAGACACTGTGGCTATTGAACAGACAACTAAAGACCTCACACAGTGGCTCAATAAGATTGATAAATCAGGCTTACCAGGTCGATTTAAAGCCTGGTTATTCCAGTACACCGTTTTACCCAGAATATTATGGCCACTTTTGATGTACGAGTTCCCAATGTCCAGTGTAGAATCACTGGAGAAATTAATAACTAGGCGCCTGAGAAGATGGTTGTGAGTTCCGAAGTGTCTGAGCACAGCAGCACTCTACGGCAGGAGTAATGCTCTTCAGCTTCCTTTCAATAGTCTTGTGGAGGAGTTTAAAGTCACAAGAGTAAGAGAACAGCTGCAATATAAAGAATCAAAAGACCCAAAAGTGGTAGCAGCATGTATTCAATCTCGAACGTGGAGAAAATGGCGTGCCGAAAAGGTATTGTAGATAGCAGAGGATAGATTACGGTATAAAGAAATTCTTGGCACTATCGCTAAAGGTAGAGCGGGTCTCGGTTATTTTCCTTGTCCCCAAGTAAACAGAGCCAAAGGGAAAGAAAAACGTCAACTAATCCAAGAAGAAGTGTGAGCAGGGATTGAAGAAACGAGATACTGCAAGATGGTGGGACTTAGTACACAGGGAGCATGGGCAAGATGGCAGGGTGTCGAACAGAAAAAGATCAGCTGGTCAGACTACTGGCTGTCAAACTTTGGGGAAATAAGTTTCCTAATAAAATCGGTATACGATGTGCTACCTAGCCCATCTAATTTATATTTATGGGGCAAAAGGGAAACCCCAAATTGCCAATTATGTGGGAAACGCTCTTCACTGTAACATATCCTAAGTAGCTGCGCTAAAGCCTTGAGTGACGGTAGATACCGTTGGCGCCACGGCCAAGTCCTAAAGGCAATAGCACATGAAGTCAGTGAAGCAGTGAGAACTTCTGAATACAAACCGAATAAGAAGTTCATATTAATTCCTTTCGTTAAACAGGGAACAACGAAGGAAAAACAAACGATCCCCAAAACAAACTTGTTCTCGTCAGCAAATGATTGGCATTTGGATAGAGACCTGGAGACACAACTAAAGTTCCCCAGACATATAGCGGAAACACCACTCAGACCAGATTTGATTATCTATTCCAACTCCACCAAATACTGTGTAATATGGGAGCTGACTGTCCCCTGGGAAGAATACCTGACATTAGCAAACGAAAGGAAACGATCAAAATATCAAGAATTGATCGAAAAGTGTCAACAAAAGGCCTGGAAGGTCACATATGACTCTGTGGAAGCAGGATGCCGTTTTTGGAAATTATGCAAAACTTTTAGGAAATTAGGGATTGTGGGATCAGCTAAAGCCAAAGCCGTTAAGAAAATTTCAAATGAGGCTCTGACGGCTTCTAAATGGATATGGCTTAAGGGATCCGAACAGTGGGGGAATATTTCAATGAAAAACAATCCCTAAAAAGCTACATACAAAATTACCCAAAAGTATTGATAAAAAATTATCTGGATTTACATTGCTTGCGAATAAATGGGTTTTGCGTAGGTTTTATTAGTTAAATTTAACTCACAAATTCTCGATAATTTTTCAGAAAATATTGTAACTTAACATCCGATAGTGTTCAGGTACTGGAACTTATCAAAATTTAGAATGTATCCCTTTCATACGATAATGTTATTATATTTTAATGTAACATGATTTAAAATCAATCCACAAAATGTAACATTAATAAAATTCATTTATACCATACGCTACAATATCGTCGATTTATTTTAAACGTTATAATTTAGAATTAATTCGTTTCTTTCTTTGTTTTAATAATATATTTTAACTTTAATAATATAAAATTCTAGCCCCCGGACGATATCGTCGATTCATTTTAAATTAATAATTTAGAATTCACCCGTTCTCATACGATAGTAGTAATATATTTTAATCGTATCAAGTTAAGGTCCATTTCTACCATATAAATTGTTCATTTATTTCAAATCAATATTTCATCCGTCCCTATATAGTTTAATCTAATATTCCATCCGTCCCTCCCAGTATCATTGATATATTTTAACTGTAAATACGTAAAATCAATCCATTCCATACGATATATAAAACAAGTTAAAACCTAACCACCCCAAACATATTGTTAATGTTTTTTAATTAAGTAGTAAAGTTATTTTTTTTAAAAAAAGATTACATTTTTTAATTGGTGCGAAGCAAGCAACTAAGATAATTCAGTTTGGAAGGAGGAAAAGGGAAAAGGAAAAAAAGAAAAAGAAAGAAGAGAAAAAAGGAAGAAAGAGGAAGAAAAAAAGAAAAAAAGAGAGAGAGAGAGGCGGGATAAAAAAAGAAAAGAAAAAAAGACGCGCCCATCTCAGTGAACAGCTAAATGTATCGTTAATATTTTAATTGGGACAGAGCAAGTAATTTTGCACGCTTCCGTTGGTTTTTCATTTTTTTTTTTTTTTTTTTAAGAGCTGAGTGTATAAATTCTGTCATGAGCACTAGCACAATTCTTTACACGGTGGTGACCTGTAGAATAAGATAACAGGTCGGGGGGTGGCTGTCGGAGCTGATATGATGAATAAGAACCCCGAAATCAGCGATGAAGACGGCTTTCCTCAGTGATGACCACCTTTAAGCATTCGAATGTATTTTGCGATATATGTATGTTTGTGTGTGTGTAAATATACTATATGCATATTTATATGTATGTAAATATAGATATATGTATATATGTGCGTAAATATACATTTTTGTATATATATATGTGTGTGTGTGTACGTGTATATATGTATGGATATATATATTTATATATATATGTATATATATATATATATGCTATATTCATGAGAGACATGTGTAGTCTATACCAGGCATCTGAAGATGTTGGAACGTTCTCATCAATGTTGCCTTCGGTCTGCGCTTGAAATCCACTGATTGCGATCAACGGGCTATGTTGCCTGTGTGTCGAATGACAGCATTGCAAAACATGGAGAATTACGGATAAGAAAAAGAGCTTCAAAGATTGTAGTTGTTGTTCGTTATTTTTTTTATGTAACATATAAGTCTTTCATCCAATATCCGTGTAATCTGTGAGTGTGGGCATGATTGTTTCTTTTAGTTCTGATATATTGAGCTATATTCAGCGAAATGAATTGTAAGTCTCTTTGCAAGATTCGTCATGGTCATCTATGAGTATAGCAAACAAGGCTTTAAATGCTTATGAAGAAACTTTTATATACGTATGAATAACAAAAAAAGAGTTACTTCCCTTATAGTGGAAAAAACCCAAAGGAACACGTGAACTTTAAACTTAGAAATCGAAAACGCGGCTGAAGTTGTAAAAAAAACAAAACACAAACGAACAGTTGAAATGGTTTACATTCACAAAAACAAATATATATATTCACAGACAACGTAACCCCATGAATAGCGTCTGGAATGAGAGTGAAAGTACTTGGAAATCCAAAAACTAATCGGCAAAAATGTTACTATTTTTCTTACTCAATTTTCTAAGTCTACCAATAAATTAATCCACAAAATTGCAAGGATCAAAACGAAAAGTAATCGACATTATATGTCTAAATCATTTAACCAAACTATTTGAATGAAAATATTCTGTCTGAATTTACACAATTTAAAATCCATGATCCAGCAGTTCAACGCAGCAACAACACTTTGAAATACAAACGTAACTTTGTGAGATGCCAAAATGAGATCGCCGAAGACAACATAAGAATTCTCAATAAAACAGCAAACTAAAATCGTTCACTAATCTTGGAAAACTCACGGAAATCTTATGTAGACTCACAGAAATTACTAACACGTCTGAAACTCATCTTCGGTTGCACATAAAAAAAAAACCCCAAAAAACTGAAAACATTATACAAAAGAACATTAGATCTTCCAAATATTAACGACAAAATTATAAATATCTCCAACTATGAATCAAGAAACCATCAAAAACTCAACATCAGACACAATTCTCACCTCTATAAGAAATATACTAGACTAGATAAAAAAACAAAAAAAAAACAAAAATCAAAAAAGAAACAGCTGAAATGCTGTAATATAAACAAATTTCAAGGCGCAGCCACTGATAAATACAAAATCAGAAATCCTGGACCTACTCAGGTTGAGGCGTTGAAAGATAAACACGAGAGAGGAAAAAAACACGTCTAGACATCTATCAAAACAACAAATAACTGCAGCTGAAGAACTGCAAAGCCGCAAGAATATAATTGTTTAAAAAGAAAAAAAACGGATACAAGCAATATCTTAGTCATATTAAATCGATCGGATTATTACTCAAAAATGCAACAAATAATCGACGACCACGTAAAATTTGAAAAAATGTCGGGAAAATACGATTAAACATTTAAAAACAAAAATCAACAAACATATCACAGCGAATAACTCAGGATTGGATAGCTTGAAATTTCCAAAGAATAATTAGAGACTATAAACTAGGATATATGTATGGAACTTTAAGAATAATCTTGATTTACACCTCAGAAGTTTCATTTTATTCCCACAAAACCAACATATACGTATAATGCGATGGTGTCGTTATGTGTTCCATTGTTGGGCCAACATTTATCTATTATTGTATGACTAATTTAGAAATAATATACTCAATATCACAAAGAATCTTTCATTTACTTTAGATATGTAGATTATATTGTGATTTTAGTCAAAGACACAGACGAAATACATGAACTACAAGACTTCCAATGTTCTCTGTACTTAAATTCACATATGAACTTAAAAAGAACGAAAATATCTCGTTCTTCGATGTATTGATAAAGAGGAGGAATAATAAGATATTTACTATTTCTCCCTATAAAAAAAGAAAACAGCGAGTATAAAGACTTGTACTCTCAACTATAAAAGTAAATGTCTAATTTCCAAATAGCCATTATACGAAATGTAATAAACCTTGCAATATCAAATTCTTCAACAACAAATTTTTCAACACGGAATTAAAATATATTAAAAAAACGCTAATTAATAAGGACTTACCTACTTACATTGTCGATAAACAAATTAGACAACCTTTTAGAAATATTAACACAGAAAAATGCTGACATCATCAAATATCTCTAAATATAACAAATTGCTAAATTGTAATCAAATTTATTCTATTAAGAGTGGAACAAGGTCTAAAAAAGCTCCTAAACACTAATATATCTCTCACTAATCAAAGGAAAAACATAAAATTATTTATATATCATACTAAATTTAATACAGCCAAACGAGTTGTCCAAAACAAAGCTTCTTCGCCAACAAGCATCTTGCAAAAGACCAACATTTTATATCCCTTTAAATTTAAGAGATTTTGTCAATACCACAACGATGCAAACAAAGAGATTTACATTTCATTTGGCTGAACATAGCTCAATATATCATATTTAAAAGAATACTCATGCCCACACTCACAGATTCGACGTATATTAGTTGAAATTACATCTATATTAGGTGAAAAGAAGAACAAGCAAAAACTAAAAATGCTTGAAGCCCTTTCTATAGGAGAGTCAAAGACCAAAATAAATAAAGTCGACTATGAGTCAAAACGATACAATTTACAACGCGCTAAAAAAAGATAAGGACACTTACTTCTTTTGTTTAAGAGCTTAGGTTTTTTTATATTTTTCAAGATTATTAATTTTTGAGACAGACACACGTTATAGTTATTGCCTCTCCTGCTGAATGCCTTACGTAATTCCCAGATTAAAATAGGGCTTTTAATTCTCGCGTTTTACCTTCTAGAAATATTTAGAGATGTTTCGATATTTGATATACCGAAATATCATATTTAGTTCTATTTCGATTCTTCATATTGCCAAATATCATGCAGTGGTGGTAAAAGCGCGTCGTCCTGATAGAGATCAGCTTTATAAACTGACAATTTGGACATAAATTTACCGTTTAATGGGCATGGTTTGCTATTTCTGCAGTTGCAGTTATTATTTTTGTAGGGTGCTGATGTTTTAAAGTTGTTGAAATGCTTGGTAAGAATGGAATTGTTGTTCCGAGCTATATGCTGGTCGATGTTTTTAGAACTATTGTAGCTAAATTTGATGCTATTTTTGTTGAAGATCTTATAAAATTTTGGGGAATGATTAAAGACTTTGGGTATTAAATTTAAAAAAAAAAGTCCGATGATAGTTTTGATAAGAATTCGAGGTTAATTTTATGGTTACTAAGTTCTAGTGCTTCTATGCATTTGCCTTTATGTTTGTGAAAAATGTCCTTATTAGTAGAGCTGGTTGAAAGACTACATCGGACTGACTAATATAATTTATTTAGTATTCTAGGATGGTGGTTAAACCATTTGTTAAATTATCTATGATTGTATACATCATTGTTGTATGGTTTGTGAAGTTCATTAGATAGACCAAATGTTACATCCAGGAAATTTATAATTTTAGCATTGATACTGGTGATAATGCTCAGGCCTTATTATTATTATTATTATTATTATTATTATTATTAAAGTATTTTTTTCCTACATTTGTTTTATAATCACATACCGGGTCATCTATTGACAATTGAGAAAGAATGCGTGCAAATCTTTGTGAAAAACTTCAGACTTTATCAAACTTTAGGCTAGTGTCATTTATATCGTCAGGGAATGTGAAGTCGAAGATCCTAATTCAACCACCGGGTTTGATGGTTGCATTCACTTTTGTACTTCTGAATTTGGGAAAGGCATGAATCCGTCTCTTTTCGCCTATTCCCAGTATAGATTGTGCTTTCTGTCTTTGGCCGAGATGTTAGTGTAATAAAATGAAAACTCTGGTTTTTAAACAGTGGAATACTTAACGGGAAATCACTATACGATCTTCCACGACAAATGGCTGAGAAATCAAATATAATAAAGAAACTGAATCATTAGAATATCATTATTATGTACCTCTTGAAGAGACATCGAATTCGTGTATAAGTCATATAGTAGGAGGTTTGAGTTTTTTTATTTTTATTCCATCTGTAGGTGTAAACCTCAGACATTAGCTGTCAAAATTCAACTTCAAGATTAACAACAATAACAACAATAAAGGTAACGACCATCAACTAAAAATAGAATTAAGGAAAAGAATAAAATCAAATATGTCGGAGGATATTATCTAAGAATATTACCTTCACTTATGAGGAAATAATTTTGCTATTATGACACAGCTGAGCTTATAAAATGACATTAATAACGGGTAAATCTAATAATGTAATTGAAAACTGTAACAAAGCTAAAAAAGAAACCATCATTGTTCCTCCTACTTTAGTAGATTTGCTTGGCTGACTTGTCCATTTTACGATATATCAAACTCCGTCCGGATATCTAATGGCCCAATTATTTTTTCATATATTTTTATTTGCTTCTATATGCAGTTACTTGATTCGTTGATAGCTCAATATCGATCATTTATGTTTGTGTCTATAAGTAAATATTGGTCATTGACTTTTGAGTCTACAGTTAAATATTCGTCATATAAAAATATAGATAAAATATTAGTAGCTTATAATGAAGTTTGTATCTATTTAATTGTGAACAAGTAAATATTGATTGCTTATATTTTGAGTTGGTATGTGATTTCGAAGTCGACGTATTCAACAGCGACTAGGCATAAGGTTATCTGATGTTTCAATTTCAGGATAAGGGAAAATTATGGGACATAATTTAAAGCTGAATGGGAGCCTGTTATATTTTGAGTGCATCGTCAACTAGGTTATAAAGAAACCCGTAATTAATGAACAGTCAAAATAATTACAAAGCCGGTGACAATTCCAAATTATAATGCCGGTGACAATTCCAAAATTAACTGTTCATCAGGCGCTTATCATGCATGTGTCCACAAATGAATTCTTATTCTCCCAGGCGTAGAATAGATCAGAAGCGTAAGCGAGACACGTTGAACTAGGATAAATTATTGGATCGAAAATGTCCAGATTGAAACTTGTGTGATTATTACCAACGGTTTCTGCTGTATATATTGCTTATTTTTTGTAGCTAAATAAGATTCTCTTCGTCAGACACCGCTCACAATTTACCGAAATCTCTTCTCCAGGCATCGTTCTAGAATTCGTTCACGGGTTACCAATATTTATGAAATACAATATTGGTAAAAATGGAAATAGTTTAGGGGAAATAGTTTATCTAATACCTAGCTTACTATCTAACGACCTAGTTGGGAATAAGATTCACATAACCAAGAATGGAGAGGTTACTCAAATTCTTGACAAAAAATTTGGATCATAATCAACAGGAAATCAAACCGATGTGACTTAGGTTGATCTAAAAATATATATATCAAGGCTAGTCCAGTTCACGCGAACCAACCATCTCATCGTTTTTCACCTTTTCCTCCGGATCAGATGCAGTTTTCTAAACCTTCAGCTCCTTCAGTTCTCGGGTCCCTCTCGGTAAATTTGCAAAACCTCCGTCTGTGTTTAGTAGAGATATGGGCCTGTATTCATCTAAACCCCGCCGATGCCCATTACTACTGGAATATCTAGTGTAAAAGAAAACAACTATATTGATTAATTCTGCACCTGTTTCTGAGATGATCGATTGCTGTCTAATATTTTTCCCATCTGTATTATTTTTCAGATTTAGATGAGTGAAGCGCCAAAGACTAAAATGTAGGAAGAACCACATAACTTGTTCATTTATATTTTCAGCGTTTATACATTTTAAATAAACAATGTAGGAGAACTTTTATATATTCAATGATGAAAATATGACTTTTAAATTTGAACAATGAAAAATATTTAAAATATTTTAAAAATGAACTATTTGAAAAATAGTTTAATTATTTTTATTAAACTTTCTTAAAAACAGATATTGTTTTAAATGTTGAAAAAATATCAAAATGTTAATTCTTCAATGATTTTGAACCTTCATTTGACTAAACTATGAAACGTAACGAGCATTCAAACACACATAATACATAAAATAAGTTTAGATGCGTATCTTGGTCAAAACGAATGTTTTATTCTGACAAACATTATATTCAAGACAATTGTTTATAATGATTTGAAATTAGTTTTTTTCCACAGTATTAAGTTTTTCTCTGAATAAATTTCCAGCCAATGACCCTAAATATATATCCACTAATGAAAAGAGAAAATGATTTCTCAAACTTCAACATTCTCTGTCTTTTAGAGAAATCTCTGACGAAGTGGAAGAATTTTTTCGTATGACACATCTTGTGTTTTATAATTCCATCTAATTCCAGTCTGCTCTCTGTAAATGCAATACGGAGAGGAAACGCTGATTTTCTTTAATTTTTTTAATATTTTTTTAATGTATGTCTTCGGTATAGTTTCTTTTATATTCTGTTTAATTTATATAACTTCTTCCTTGTGGTACATATTACAGTTGATAGAGTAAATTCTTATTCAGGATTTACCTTTATTATTTTTTCCATAAATATTTTCAGCTGTTGTAATTGATGAATAGAAAATATATTGATTCATTTGATTATTTATATTTTCAGCATTTGTTCCCAGTGAATATAAAAAATATTTGAAATATAAACAAATATTTTTTTGAAATAATGAAAAAATATATTCATGAGTGAATATGAATTTATTTTTGTTGTCTTTTGAGAGGAAAAATATATTTTCTTAATACTTTACGAAGGACAAATATTTTAATTGGTCTGATGTTAAAATCTTTTTAAACAATGTATCATGAAAATGTTGTCAAATTTATGAAAAATGATTTTGTTTATATAAAAAATAATTTCATTTTTTTTCTCAAAATCTATCTTCAAAATTTGTATTCAACTAAATGTTTTAATGTTGAACGAAAACTGAAACTAAACGAAATATTTTTTATCGGAAATTTAGTATTCTTTTCTGTCTGTATTAATCGTTTTTGAACCCATTGATCAAGGAAAATATGTCTATTGATAAAGTTTAATATTTTGTCTGATGATTATTTGATATTATTTCTTCATCTCAACAAATATATTGAATTAAAATTTTTTTAAGAATAATTATTTACTGGTATTTTGGATTAAAATGTAAATATTTGAATTTTAAGTATGAGATTATTTATTTCATTTGAAAATATTTTATCAAACAAAATTTTACCATGGAAAATTAATATTAAGTATTTATCACATTTAAATAAATTTCATATTTGTTTTTTTTCTTCTACAATAACGAAAATAAAAAAAAATGATGATTAATTGTTTTTTTGAGATTTTTTAAAATTTGAATTTTTTTCTTTTTTGAGGAGGAGTTGACAAAATTAATGACAAATTAAATTAAACTCAATAATAAAATATTTTCCAGCTATTCTTAAAAGTATACCAATTTAATTTAAAAAACAGTTAAAGTCTTTCTCATTCCCATGTCTCAAAATCCAAAATATCATTTCATCCTAAATTTAATTTAATCCATTGTTAGTCTTCAAAATAACGAAAGATTATTCCTCAATGCACATTTATACAAATGTTTATTTTTTAGAAAAAACTTGATTGAAATGTTTAGATAATTTTCCGATTTTATTATCCAAACCCCAGGTTTCATGCACAGAAAGACAAAAATTGGCGGAAAGTTTAAATTTAATATCGTTTAGAAGGCAGAAATGGAAATTAATGAGACAAAATGTCCTCTCTTTCCAATTTTTTCAACCTTTTAATATTTTTAATTTCTTTACATCAAAACCTTTTACCTTTGTGATTAACACAATATTAAGCTTTCTTTAAATAAAACAATGTTTTATATATTCAAAAATATGATGATTTAAAAATTTTGAAATGGTTTGTGTATTTTTATTAAACTTCCTCGAAATCAGAATGTTTTAAATGTTGAAAGCAAAACGATGTTTTGAACCTTCACTAAACACGTAACAAGATAATACACCGTATGACGAAAGCAAACACTGATTTGAGAAATGCATTTATCCATTTTATTGTCTTTTGAAACGGTGTTTTTTTTCTCTTTTAGAGTCTCTCTTTTTTAAAAGTCTTTCGACCTCTTTTCCACCCCAGAAATGCAGCTTCCTTTTAAAAAAATATTTGAAATATAAACAAATATTTTTGAACATTTCGTCAATTCAAGTGAATATGATTTAAAAAAAACAAAATATTTTTAATTGGTCTGATGTTAAAATATTTTAAGTCAATATGATTTAAAATACGAGTTGTTTATACAAAAAATAAGTATTTTTTTCAACTTTCTTCAACACACAACAATGTTTTTTTCGAAAAGGACAAATTCTTCGGATCACGTGTAGTCTAGAAAATTTAATATTTTGTATTATATGTTTTTGATCCAACAGGATTTTAAGAATAATTATTTACTGGTATTTAAAAATGTATGGTGAATTTTACGAGCATTTATGTTTAAATCAAAAAACAATTACTTACATTGCATTTAATCCAATACTGTAAAAAATAAAAGTGGTTAACTTTTTTTTCGTATTTTTGAGGGAGAAGTGATTCTAATATTTTTAAATAAAATTTTGGAAAATTCCCATGTCTCAATCCCAAATTCCTTCATTAATCCATGAAAGATTCCCTAGTACATACAAATATTTTTTTCTGAAAACGTTAGTTTTCTTTCAGGTCATAAAAATTAAGTTCTTTAGAAGGATATACAAAAATAATTTTTGTTTCAGTACATCAAAAACCTTTTCTTGGTCACAAATCAATGACCAAAATAAATTTGTGAAATATTAGCGAAAACTTAAAATTGATAATAAGAAAGAAATTTGAAAAGAACATATGAAAGTTTATGCTCCGACCCAATAAAGGATTGTCAACCAAAGCCAAAAAACAAAAAAAACCTGATTGCAAAGGATATTCAGTTTTATCACTTCGAAAATGGCATTTAAATAATTTGAGTAGTTATATACTTACATCAAACAATTATATAACAGATTTTACAGGATGTTTTAAAATTTTTGAAAATTAGATTCAAATATTAATTTGACATCAAAAAATCTTTAAATTAAATGACTTTTCACAAATTGTCTTGATATTGATAACTTTTTTAAGTAAAATGAACCTGAAAATCATAAAAGTTATATTCTTTTTAGGGCATTTGATCCATACAACTTGGCCTTATATAACAGACTACAGGATGTTTTAGTTCTTTGACATCAAAATCTTTAAATTAAATGAAATGTGATATTTTTGGCTTGAAAATCATAAAAAAAAGTGATGAAGGGATTAGCATAATTAAAAAACTGTATTGAGGATTAAAAAAACTGTATTGAGCATTATGTTAATATTTCTAAATGTTAGACCAAAGTTTTTACTTAAAATCATGCCATTTACAATATCAGTTGTAATTTTTTTTAATATATTTTTTTATATTTTTGATGCATTCAAATAATTAAATGGTAAATTAATTGCATTTGTATGTGACAACAGGATGACCATCAATCTTTTTTCCAAAGAATTGATAATGTTTTTAATAAGTCTTGGTTAAGTAAAATTAGCTTTTAATTACTTTTTTATTATGTCCACCTTTTTAAGAATATATGGAATAATTGGATTACTGAACCTACTTAAGAATTACAGTTTTATTCTGAAGACTAAAAAATGACAGCAAAATGGGAAATTGTAAAAGTTCTTTTTGCATATGACAAAGCCAGTTTTGTAAGCTGTCAAAATTAATTATTGTAGCACTTTTCCCAAAACCTGTTGGGCTACAAAATGTTTCCCTTATCTTAAAAGTTATTTTTCTTCTTTCTCTGCAGATGCCATTAAAACACACACATTGTTAAATGAATAGGATGCTGTTGAAACAGTTAATTATATTGGAAATGTCATAAAATTTTGGAAAATTGTTTCCGTCAAAAAAAAAATATATATATGCTGACACAAAGACAAATGATCCATTGAAAAACGTGATATCAGATTTAACTGATAAAAAAAAAACTATTAATTCTTCCTAAATTTTGAAAATGACAAAAAAAATGGAACGAAAGCAAAGAAAAGAATGAAATCATTAACAAGAGTTCTGTTTAATTTTGATATAATTGACAACAGATTTAGAAAATCAATTTGGAAAATGAATCCAAAATTCCAGTGGTGAATATTTACAATATTTACATTATTCGAACTATTGTCCTCATCTTTGTTGGCATATTTATTACAACGTTTCGGCTGTTGTACGCTCCGGCCTTCTGCAGGTGGTTGGAATGTCGAACTGGGGTAGACTGTGCCATGTTTAAGGGATGTCAGTTATTAGTTATCACCTGTTAACTCCCCTCTCCATTTTATCCATTCCTTTAACAGTGTATTGAACTAACACACTTTGGGTCCTGTCACTGGAGCTAACCAAAGCTTTTACCCATTGTGTCATGTGTCCTTGATGACATCTGTGTATGAATTTCTAGGTATTATAAACCTAATGTCTCAGCAACCTGGTTTTTTTTTTTTTTTTTGCTCATATTGCAATTTTTGCAGTTATTAACTCTTTTCTCTGAGACTCCTTATTACTGGTTACCATATTGCATTCGTTTCTATACTTGGTCGGCTCGGGAGATTCAGAAAACATTTTAAAATCTCTCTTTTTCCCTCCCATTTCCGATCTCCTTTCTTTTTTCGTTTTCTTTTTTTCCTTCTTTTTCTTCTTCTTCTTTTTTTTTGGCTCCTGTCGATATAATGAAATGGGCCACGTTCGACAATTATTTGATATATTTTCTGTTTATACGTTATTTTTAATTAAGCAGTATTAATTACACTTACTGGTCTGAATGTTCGAGAAATTACGTTAAAAATAAACGTACTCCAACAGGACTGGAACCTGTTTCTCGGAAATTCAGACCAGTAAATATATTTGATGATGTTTAATTAAAAAGAAACAGACCATTTACTTAAATAAATTGTATGCGTTAAAATAACGTATAAATAGAATACACACTCACAACGGACATAAATACATTATTATTATTATTATTATTATTATTATTATTATTATTATTATTATTATTATTATAACAGATTATAATAAATGAAAAGAAAATTACCCCGCTACAAAAAAGATTTCATGTTTCAATACTATGATTCTGCTTCTTCGGGAGATGTTTGGTAACTTGTAGATATGTTCAATAATTCGCCCCCAAAATAGCATAGCATGATGAAAAAGGCCCTGAATTTCACCGTGAAAAATTCTACGTAAACTTTTTGGCGAATTATTGAACATACATGAGGAAATACAATTATTTTATTGAAATATGAAAGCTTTTATTTAGCGATATGAAATGTTTTTATTATAATCTCTTGTAATAAAAATATCAAAATAATATTTTGGTCCACTTTGCATGAAGCACTTTTGAAAAAATAAATGCTACGAACTGTGGATTTTTACTCCATATTTTCATCCTCTTATTTGGATATATATATATATATATATATATATATATATATATATATATATATGACAATTCTATATAAATATCATGATCAGAATCATCTTGCTTCTCGAGAAGCCATACATAGCAAACAATTCACGCCTACTTTATATTATTTAATAGTGCAAATGAAGTGTTGAATTTTTTTTCAAAAAAAGAAATAATCGAAAGATACTCAAACGAATTCTAATTGCTTGCAAAATCTGGGAGCTTTGAATAAACGCTCGTTTTTTAAAAAAAACAACATAAACATAATTTGAAAGGGAACAGTAAAAACATGAAGAGAAAATAAGAACAGCAGGGAAAAAGCTCTTGGGACAATAAAAATTATGAGCGATTTTCCTATTCCTTCACTGCTACAAAACTGAAAAAATGTTTGACTGCTTCTCAGCCGTATTCAATGAAAGATGTTTCTTTGGATATTTGAAATTATGATAATAATTCAGTTGTAAGCCGCTTTCTAATATTATGTGTAGTTGAGAATTAACGAATTAATGGACATTATGTAAAAATTCATTGCTAAAAATAGTATTTCAAATTGATATTTAGTAGTACGTTAAGTCTCCTCATATCCGCCTCCAGTCGTGAACCCAGTTGCATGGCTGCCAAGCCTGAGTTATAGATAACCTTGGTGCGAAGTGAATGCAAACTACTCGCGAAGAGTTGACGTCAACACAACGATTCCATTTTTCCCGCCGATAATTGTGACGCTATCTGTGTAAATTATTAATGTTTGCCTATTCCTATTCGAAACTTAACCAATAGACATAAGTAAGTTAATAATTTATCTGTTTTGTTCTTCTTCATTATAGTCAGACAATCTATTTACGAAATTAAATTTTCGTAGCCGTTTAATTATTTATATTAACAGGTATTATTTTTTGTGATATCGCTGAAATTAATGTAATGATTAACTAAAGAAAATAAGCAAATAAGGATATTTTATCCCTCATTTCTTATTCTCCATTTGTGATGCACTTCATTCTACTATTTGTCTTATATATAAACATTAGCTGAAATAAAGATGTTAGAACCTTTAGTTTTATAATTTGTTTAATTGAAATGAGGATAAAAGATCAAAGCCTGCTGAACAGTCGTGATAGCAACGATAGTTTTAAATGGATGATGACAACGGAGGCATTTATTGGAAAATAATTAGCCGTACAATATTTTTTTCCCAAGACGTCAAGAATCTTGGCATATTTATTATGGCAAGTATCATACCCAAAAATGGAAATTTGTAAAAGTAAATTGTTAAACAAGAGATTCATCCCCATCTCATAGTGGTATTTCGAAATTCCACTACCTAATTTGGTCAGTCAAAAACAATATGACAACCTGTTTGGTTTAAATTATCATTTGAGCATTAAAAAAAGAGATTCAACTGATTAATCGCATTATCTTGTAAAGAGCATGTTTCGAATTTATGTCTGACAGTTGTTTAATTAATGTTTGTTGCTATGACGTATTTGTTTTCTCTTTCTATTAAGTGTTATACATTACAATTAGTTTATTCTCGCAGAAAACCCAATAGTTTGAAATCGTTAGGCGGTTATTATTTGTCTACAATTTGTATTTCTTAAATACTTTCAGTGAAGTGGCGAAAGAAATGTACTTTTGTGCGAAAAAATTATTTGTAATACATTTGTAATAAATTTGTATTTTTATTTGTCGTAAACGTTGTCACTGATGACAACATTTACTACCATTGCCGACTTAAATATTGTACCACTAAACAAAAAGGAACTTGTTACTTGGAAACAATAAAAAAAAACAGACAATTTCGAATGATAAACAATGTCTAAACAATGTATGAATATATTATTTTTTTACAGAGAGCATTGCAAGAACTATATTCTTTCTGAGAGGAACCAATTAATGTGTATCATCTTATATTTTTGGATCATTCGTATTAATGACATTTAGGCAAATCACATAATTAACACAGTCTTTTTATTTTATAAATCTCTAATATCGTCTTTTTCATAAGAATATAAATATTAACTGCTTTTATGATAATCACTTTATTATCCTTAATAATGGGGCGGACTAAACTTTTTACACATGGTTGGTAAACATTCTTGGTGAAGGACGATTTTGAATACTAAACCGAATGGGTGAGTAAAAACATCCCCAAAATCGTAGTACGGAAATTACAGCTTAAATGCCTTGCGTGCTATGACGATTGGACGACATAAATTTCAGTAAGTCTATAAGACTTGCTTTACTGATATATTTATATGTTAAACATTCTGATATATATATATATATATATATATATATATATATATATATATATATATATATATATATATATATATATATATATATATATAAACATATACATACAGGAGTGCGCGCACTGGTTGCAGTGGGTAAATTGTCGTTATTTCATATTTTTAATTTAGGACTTGCGAGTTGTTTGTTTTGATTTTGTCAACCATGACGCAATTCACTCCACCAGAAATTTGGAAACGGCATACAGTATTACTTGACATTAGCGTCGGAATCTCCAATACAAATATTTCCCTGTGTTTGGGTATCAATCTGAGTACAGTATAGAGGATTCAGAAACGTTGGATTTGTCTACTGGTGCTTACAACGGTACGATATCTCGGAAAGCTTACTCTGATCTTTCTGCTAAGAACTCCGAAATTTGTTGATGAGGGACTCAGACCAACACTAACGCATACAACATGCGACTTGAGGAGGAGTAATACCCTGAGTCAAGTGGGTGACTGCTGAAAATATCCTATATCTGGTAGCTGAACAATGTACCATGGCGCACAAGCAGGAGATACATGCCATGGCTGTCTAAGAATTTCTGCGAACACATCACCCATTATATCTAGCCACTTAACTCCCTAGACTACAACATATTGATTATTATTTGTGAGGTGCAATTGTGCGACAGACCAAAAAGTTCATTCAAACACAAAAGATAAACTGAAGGCAAGGTTTATGGCATCATTCACCAACAGGGAGACCATCCAGAAGAGATGCAGGAGGTTTCAATGTCTTCCGGCCGTGGTTGTGGCCAATGGCGATTTTATTGATATTTGGTAGATGTATCATTGAATAATTTAGACAAACCGAGAATCCTGTGTAATTTTATTGTGTATATTACAGTTAATCTCACTATACTTATAGACCTATTTAATCATCAATACATCATTACATCCTCGAAAATCATTTAACGTTTGTAACATTCGTAATAATTTGATGTAAAATACGATTGCATCGCATGTTAAACCTCTTCTCTTGCTGCCATGCTTAGTTCATCAAAATTGATCTAAAAACCCTGTAACAAGCAACAATCAGAATGGGAAATGCTGGGAGATTTTGTCGGAAGATGCAATCGTTCCAAAACGAGTTTCCTTACAGATTCTTAGTAGAATGTGTAATGTGAAAACGCACATTACTCTAATTATGTTGAATCAGAATAGATGTTTTCTGCCCAAAACTGTTTCCAATGACGCAAAAGAAAAGCGGAAATCAGGGTTGAGTTTTTGTTTATTTTCTAACAGTATATAATGAATGATTCCATTAATATTCCCCCATACACTCAACGTGTTCTTCCTTGGATGATGTTCCCCTCTTGGTTCCTCTGTATCTGTTGACCTATTTACCGACGATAGCGCTTAAATAATTTTAAAACATTCATTTTTCAGCACTAGAAACATTCCTAATCTAAATGGACACTTGGAATTGTTGCGTCACGACTCGTAGCAATCGACACAGTGTTCGCCGTTATTTTGAGACAGCTCTTATGCGACCCATTTTCCAAACACTGAAACAATTTTATTCTTTCATAATTCAAGTAGGATTGTCGCATGTCTAAGATTAAATTTATCAATGAATCTCCTAGCTGTAGGGGTAAGATTAGCTGTAATAACTGTATCCATGGTTAGCCCCTTTCGATGACCTTCACTTGGCTAGTACTCTGGACTAATTTTCCCAAATTTGAAATGAATAAACCAACATATGCAATTTATTACATTAAATGCATCGACACCATATGAGCGCTGGATAGAGTTTGATGCTGCACCTGCGTTGATACTTCGAATTCAAAGTGCAACAATGTTTTCTTTAGTTGAGGCGAACAAAGAAGAAAGTTTCGAAGCATATTATGAATAATAGTTTTTATCACATGAATAAGCAGATATAAATTATTATTGCAGCATAACAGAGCAACATAATATGCAATAATTTAATACATTTGCTTACATTTTGACCTCCAATACAAGAGAGAAATTTTATTTCAACCTTATATATAAATATAGAAGACAATAATTCTTATTTGACATGCATTGATTAAAAACTGTTACTTATTTTGTTTTTGTAGTTTCAATTATATTTTATAACAGAAATTAAAAGGATGTATTACTTAGATATCTTCATATAATAATTTTGTACGATCATTATACATTTCATATCACCCATAACGAATAAGAAATAAGTTGTTAATATATAATTATGTTTTAATAAAGTCTTATGATAATCGTGATTTTTGTTTATTTCTGGCCAATTGAAAATCTACATTTAAAATGAGAAAAACTGTTCTTTTTTTTTCCTTTTACGACCTTATTTCTGATAACACATAATTAATAAACCTTTTTTTCTGATAGAATTATCTTCATTTCTGCTTGGCAGATTTGCACAGACGTCTCTAATAACGTCTGGAAATGTTAAACGATGTCTGAAACGACTTTCTTTCCGGAATGTTAACAAGAGGGAAAATTAAAAAATAACAATGCAAATAGAAAAAGAATTTGACCCAAATATTCGATTATCTTGATCGAAGAACCCACACCGATTTCTTAATGTGAAAAATAGGATAAAGTTGACCACACAATCCTATAAAAATCAATATCTATAAAACTCAAAATATTTGTCTGTGTGGATTGTGTAAGCTTTTATGCGTTTCCACATTTTTCAATCGATTTTGATGACATTTTTTTTATTTCACTCATGCAGTCCAACACACACCTCTACATGAAGAGTCGATAAAACTAATGGTAACCCCACTTTTTGCAAGATTTTTTTTTTCCGGGAACGTCCGATTTTGCTCAAACTGGTCGCAAACGCCGCGCACTGCAGAGGCACTCACGCAGTATATTTTGACGTTTGCCACGTCTCTATAATTTCGCTTAAAATGGTCAAAAACCTTTAAAGTGTTTAAGAAGTGGTGAATGGTCTATCAAGAGCATCTGTGCGTACTTGAAAAACAAAAAAATATGACTTGAAATGACTTTTTGGTTCATAAATCCGGAAGTTTTCGGCCGATTTACTCTTAATTTTGCCTATGCATTAACAATGTTTCAATAAAAGTTTTTGGCCCATTTTTAATTGATGTTGTTTGCGAATATTCGGGAAAACCGTTAAAACTATTAGACAAACTCTTCGTCCCTATTAAACCTGGCCAAACATGCATCATGAGACTTGGATGGATACTTGAGTTAACAAAGTATTTGCTGAAGGCGGTATGTCTGTGGGCCAGGTGGATAATTACAAAGGGCAGGTATAGGATTCGAGTCACAGGAGGAGAACGCGTGCGGGTAACGTATATGCCCGTGCGAGATCGGAAATGTGTTAATCGAGGCGGGGAGAGCATAAAGGGATTTCTCCACTTATCTCATAAATGCATATACCTCCTCAAAGCGAATCAAACTATCACACTTTTACCCCAGAAAAAACCGAAGATAGCCCAACAATACCGGTACTAAATATGGCCTTTCTAGCACTCCCCACTTCTACTGGCAGCCATTATTTGACACATTAATGCCACTTTTGATTTTGCTCTTTCACACACAACAGCACACGTCTGCTCGTCCCCTTTTCCTCCAACTATGTACACAGCATAGTGTGAAGTGCGTGAAACCTATCTGCTCTTCTGCACCCTTTTGTATCCCTTCCTGATTTTGTCACTTTTTACATAATCACACAAAACATTCCCCAATTTTCCTTCCCCCAACTTTTTCCACATTCACACTCCCAATTCACACTCTCCTTCTTTCACACAAACAAAACTTACACACACACATACCGACAAAAACCCCCCATTTTTGCATCCCTTTTTTCTCTTAACCAAATCATACGCACACAGAACACTTCCATTTTCTTCACGCTCCCTTTTTAATCTGTTCACACCCAATTCAAGCTTACCCAGACATTTTGCACTTGAACACACACATGTACCCGTGGTGTGAATTTAGAGTACCCATTTCACCTGTGCTAGAACCCCAGTAATTATTTAATGACCTGTCCAATCCTACTCATTGAGTCAACACTTCTCACCTGTTCACACTCGCGACACAATATCAGGCCCAATTAGTGGATCACTGCTCACCTGTTCACACTAGTGTCAAAATATCAGGCCCAATTAGTGGAAAGTAACTCAAATGTTCATAGGCGGGTCACCATATCAGGCCTAATTACTGGAAACGAGCTCACCTTTTCACACGCACGGCATGATACCAGCCACAATTAGTGGAACCTAGCTCACCTACTCAAACTCGCGGCACGATATCAGGGCTAATTAGTGGAACGCAACTCACATGTTCACACTCGGGTCACAATATCAGGCCCAATTAGTGGAAACCATCTCACCTGTTCACACTCGGGTCACGATATCAGCCCCAACTAATGGAAACCAACTCATCTGTTCATACTCACGACACGATATCAGGCCCAATTAGTGGAACCCAGCTCACCTGTTCAAACTCGCGGCACGATTACTTGTTACCGCTATTTTGTCCATAATTTTGACGCGCTTTGGCTCACAAGTTTGAAATGTCATTTGTGTTTCATACTTGCATTTACTTCATACTGTTTGTTTAAAAAAATATTGCACCCCCTTTTTTCATCCATTTCCCCTGACACACCTGTTTATGTAGTGCTGGCTTCTCTTGTATCTGGTTTACTATTTGCCGTTCCCAGTAATCTATTTCTCCCGCTATGTCCCCTTTGAAAAGTCCGCGTCTCAGTTGTTAAACAGACACTGGGTCAGCCTTAAAAGGAAGGAGATTTCACGTATGTTACTAAACTGTCAGAGAATGCTACGCGAAAAGCACTTACTAGGTCAACCGAAACAAACTTATATAGATGATTTCGCCTTTCCAGAAACGTTTTCCTGACTGCTTTGCGCGCGCAGCTCAAAGTGAAGAACAACGCATCGGACGACGGAGAGCAAAAGCCGTCTCAACTACTGTTGCACCTACTGGTGAAGAACAACGCTCTAGAAGACGAAAAAGAGATGCTGCCGCCCGCGCTGGTGAGGTCGAGGAACAGTGCGCAAAAAGTCGACGATTAGACGCCACTATAAGGGATTTGTACGGAAAAGTGAGAGCGAACCAGTTCAAGTAAGTAGGCTAACTCACATAGAACAGTCGCTGCACGTGGTATTACATGAAACAACCCTCCAAGATGGTCCAATAGTGCTTTCTACTACAATCCGATTGTCCAGTATGTTCTTCTGCCGGACATTCAGTTGGGGACCATGTCCGTCATTTGTCAGCACTTATCCAGGGGAATCTAAAGGTATGTGCTTCTCCGACGGTAAAGTATAGTTCCTTCATTTCGGGGCTAATTCATAAAGGAAAGCGGATCCATGACCACTTAAAAGACATATTTACCAAAGGATCGGTTCACTTCTTCTTCCGGTAGACGTGGAGCACCAATTTCTGCAACTGTACTTCGTCACCGACTACATAAATCAAGCAGAGTGGCGCACGTCATTTTAACCATGCACAGACAAACAAATAGCTTTTTTCCTGCTATAAACTACGCTGACATGAAACCAGTAGGCTCTCACACCGGTCTCTTTAACACACCCGCATGCAATGATTTTGCTGTGGTTATATATGGGCATCAGCACAATATACGGGACATCATAATGCAGTAGAGGGACTATGAAGCAGAGTATCATGAGACTCACAGGTCCTACAACCGATTCCAATAACCTTTCTTTTCCCCTGTTGCGGCAACGGATATCAATTTGAAATTACTTTGCGTGGAAGCAACTAAACCGTATCCCGTATGCAATTTCCCACCTACCTCTTCATTGTTCGCGTTGGTAGATTCAATTCTCATCATCGTGCAAGGACACTTTTTAGTCAACATGCTGTACACGCATGTGCGTAAAAGGAATCAGAACGACTTTGCTAGATAGTGAACAAACACACTTGCCGTCAGACAGCTACATTCCTTTGCGAAAGGGCATCAAGAACGACGTTGATCCAGAAAACCTTGTTAAAGTTTGTATCCTTGTGTCAAACTTAAATCGGCGCCCAGGTTACAAGAATGAACGCATGCAATACCCCATGACTTACCTGCGCTACATTGTCCGGCCGGGCCTTATTATAACCTTCACCTGCAACATGAAGTGGTCTGAAATTACCAGAGAATTGCTAGCAGGACAAAGCGCGTCAGACAGATACGACATTATTGCTCGAAACTTCCAGTTAAAAATTGACACTACTTATTCGACTCAGTCATTCAGGTATTTAGAGACACCAGGGCCTATGTGTAGACCGTTGAGTGGCAGACGAATGGGTTGCCACACACCCACCTTCTCATCTGGCTTCTGAACAAAATCAACAGTCTTATCTCTGCAGATCCAAAATTAGACAAGGACCCCTTTGACACCGTGACTACACGCATGATTCATGGAAGCAGGTTCAACATGAATTAAAAGAGGTGCAGTATAAGATATCCCCCACCTTTACTACGAGACACCTAATCGGTTACGGACGGTTATCCACATTACCGCAGCCGAGAGCCAGCAGATGGAGGGTTACGGAAAAATAGGAAAATAACATGTCTACAACCGTTAGATTATGCCTTAGAGCCCCTTCCTACTTCAAACCTTCAACGACCACATCATCTTCGAATATACAGTTAAGTCTATAGAGTACATCTGCAAGGACACCAACGTTGCATCTTTCAGCGTCAAAATGAATAGCAACAGAGATGAAGTCACTCGATACGAAACCGCACGATACTTCTGCTGCAGTGAAGCCTTCTGGAGATTCTCCCGCTCTCACATATATAGAATCTACCCAGACACCGAAAGGTCAGAGACCCTATTTCTTCAGTTCTAACGCTGTTCATTTGGTTCAGGAAGCCAAGGACTCTACGCTTACCGCCTTTTTCAAGCTATGCTCCAAAGACTCCTTTGCCAAGGCACTCCTGTATTCCCATGTTCCAGCATGCTACATTTGAAAAAAGAAATACAGGTAAACCAGTCGGCGGACAGCGAAACTTAAAATATCCCCCCATCCTGGGAAGTGCTTACACTATCAGCCCTAAACAACAGGAATGACTTTATCATAATGTGACCGATATATTTCGACGACTTTAAAACCTTACCCAGTGTAATAATTCCTACATACCGCAAATTCTGTTGCAAACGAGGACTGCAGTGCTCAGACAGAGGTAATTATGGCGGAAGAAGCAAGATTACGATCGCCGAGGAGTCTACGAAAGCTCTTTTCAGTGCGACTGCAAACATCCGAATTCTATGGCCCTATAGGAGAAATACAAGGAAGAACATTCATAGGACTACCTCTACCAAGGACAACTTCCGCTGCCTCATTTGAACGTCGGCCTCAACGATGAATTCTTCATGGGAGTACTAATCGACATTGAGGACAACATACTAACTGCCGGTGGGAATGACCTACCATCTTATGGACTACCAAAAGCCAACAAAACGGGATCGCACACACACACACACAAACACACACACACACAAACACACACTAACAACGAGCGTTATTCATGAAATATCATACGACATCAGTGCTCTTCAACATTGCATCGACGAGAATGAGTCGAAATTGCTTCAGGACCAACAGTGCGCATACATCGCTGCCTGCACTTCAGCCTATTGTTGATCATTACAGAATAATTCACATAGAGAATAAGCGAAACACAGTTTTCCTGTCGAGTCTATTTTGGTATTGCAAAACTCTATACTTCTGAAAAATCATAAAACTTTTGGGATTCAATACAAACCAAGGCTATAAAAATAAATGTGAAAGGCTCCCCTTTAAGAGAAGTCAGTTACTATCTTTTGCAATAAATCTTCAATCAATATTACTAGCATTTTCACCATTTGATTTTTAAAAAAAAAATAGTTTTAAATACAATGTTCATATGGCATTCGTTTCTGATTTTTGACACTCACCTCTATTATCAAACATTGCTCAGCTGTTAATCAATACATTTTCAATGCAGGATGAAACAACTACAAAAAGCCAGCAAAAATAATAGGGAAATAAAACAATCAAAACAGAAAAAAGAGTTAATAATTTAATTTCCTTTCACTGATATGTATCGATCAAATGAATTCGTTTAGACTTGAATCGTCGATTTATGAGCCACGGATCAGTACAAATGTTATCACTATGGTCTTATAGATTACGACTAGAAACTCTAGCGTTGATGGTTCTTCAGATTGATTATATTATACATATAGAATATAATTCTGTTAAGCAAAAGAGAAATAATTTATTCATTTGAATAACAAATACATTTATATAATGATTTATTAATTCAAATTTTAGGTCACCAGGTTACTTTGCATAAAATGATATCTGACAATTTAGTCCCGAAACAACGAAAGCAATAAAAGAACAATAAATCCATCGAAACATGAATAAAGGAGGCGTAAGATGTGAAATAAAGGTTGCCTGATTTATTATACAAGTCATTTTTTATGATATTAGTATTACTTTATCTGGATTATTTTTCTTATGCACTTATTGATATAAATAAGACTCAATTATTTGCATATTTCGCACTATTGTCCTCATCTTTTTCGCCATATTTATTACAACGTTTTGGCCGTTATACGCCCCGGCCTTCTTGAGATGGTTGGAATGTCGAACTGAACCTTTTATTTCGCTCAATCGAGTAGACCGTTCTAGTTCCACGTGTCGTGTTTAATGGATGCCAGTTATCAATTATCCCCTGTTAATTCTCCACTCCAAATACTTCATTGCCTTAACCGGGTATTGAACTCGCACTCTTTGGGCCCTGTCACTGGATCTAACCAACACCATTATCCAGTGTGCCATGTGTCATCTGTGTATGAATTTCTGGGTATTATAAAACTAATGTCTCAGCAACCATTTTTACCAGTGCTCATATTGCAATTTTTTGCTGTTATCATTGCATATTTTTTTACCAGAACTCAAATTGCAACTTTTTTGTTATTATTGCTTTTCTCTGGCACTCCTTGTTACTGGTTCACCTATTGTATTCATTTCTATGCTTGGTCGGCTCAGGAGATTTTTGTTGCCTAGCATATGTGCTGATTCCTTAAGTTTATGAATATTCCAATGGTGTTCCTTGTCTCTGATCTCAGCCTGATCCCACAGAGGTCGGTGATCTCCCTTTTCTCTCCTTATGTGCTCAGCCACGCCTGATTCTTCCACTTCCCAACGTGTTACATCTTTCTGATCTTCTTGGAGCCTTACCTTAAGCGGGCGGCCTGTCTCTCTTTTATATTTCTTTCCGCAGCATGGGATAGCCTACACACAGTTATTAGCCATGTCCTCCTCTATAGGGGGGTCTTACTCGAGAGTCCTGTATGAAATATACTTCTTTATGAACTTTACATTTATTGCATAAGTCTCATTTAAGATTGGTTCACAGGAAAATCCTAAACATTCACCAAACCCATTCAAGAAGTTTTAAGTTCATCTGTAAAATCTCGTGTCGTGAAATCTTTATACGACCACTTTCGTACCAAAATTAATGTGTGCTCTTTGTGATATTTGCTTAAATGTTCTGAATATTATGCTTATTTTCAGAACATTTAGAATGCACGATTCTCCACATGATTTCTTCAGTGATTATCCCACATTTTTATCATCTAACCATTTGAAGTTTTTCTCGCATTTTTTGAAATTTTCAATCCGGTTCCTTGTGTTATCGTACCAAACTTTTCAAATTCTTTTTCGATCGCTATGAGAAATCTATTCAAATTGCTCGTTATACTTACACAACTCAATAGATTTAAAGTCTACTTTTTACGCTTGTTAAAGCTTCAAACTTTCATAGAACCTATAGTGCCGCATAATACAATTTCACGCTATGATATATATTATTATAAATAATACATTGAAACTCTAGTCGTTTTCAACGTATGAGTATCCGACAATTAAGCTCTTTGAATTGAACAGTTATACTACTCGCACATATCATTTTGTTTAAAAGGAAAAGACATCTACAGAACGAAACCACAAAAACCACAAGGTTTTTGGAAAGCCAAAAAGAGAATCTAGTCCACATATTATGCACTCCTAGCACCCCCACAACTTATTTTCAATTCAGTGTTGCACTTCTCCCATATTAGTTGCCAAGCAAGAGTAAAGAGACAGTCTGCCCTAAAATATACAAATTATAAATGCAGTTATATGAATTCCCATTCTAGATTTTGCACACACACACACACACACATACATACATACATACACACACACACACACACACACATATATATATATATATATATATATAAATATCGAAACATGCTAAATGTAAATCATATTATCATCAATTTGTTAATATTTATTTACTATATTTTACAAACATTGACTTCCTTCCAAAAAATAATAAAATCGGGCATAATATAAACAATGTAGTTTGCACTGAAGTCTACTTAGGATTCTGTTTCTAATTTCTAGGTAGTAATGTTTTACAAATCAATACAGAATGATATTTTTATATATATTTTTTTAGAACAAATATAGTATATAATATAAAATTTTAGATATTATTTGTTTACCCTAATTTACTTTATTTTTTTTTTCGCTTAAAATCATCTGTGAGAATAATAGATATCTGATTTGAATTTCCTCAAATATATACACTAACTCATTTATAATAGTTTTTTTTTTAATGGGGCCATAAAAATCTCTGTTGATAGAAATGACCTTGTTATTTCAATCTTCAAAAAATATATATAATATTAACAGTGTAAACGTCAATTATGGTGCAAGGCACATGGGTTAATCTGGTATATACGACACAACCACACATTAATATTAAGTAGGTATGAAGTTGAACCCTACAATCCAGAATTAACTATCGACATTTCAAAATTAGGTAGGGATATGTTTAATATCTAGGATATAAAGTCTACACAATGGGGTAAATACGTATGTTGGGTGAATAAGTTTCCCTAATCTAGTATTAAACCCGGCATGCTGCCATATCCCGGTAAAGAGGGCATGCAGTTTAATATTATCTAGCATATAAATACCTTTCAATTTAAAGACACCTTATATAACATACACCTTATTTAACTTTCTACTATCGCTAGTACTGTTACTAATGTTTAAAAGTTTAGTCATTTATGAAAAACACACTTATGTCGAGCCAATTACACACATACACACACAGACATGTATTATGATATTTTTATTGTAATACATTACAATAATAACATTTTACACGGCTACAAAAAAACTATCATTTTTCAATATTAAGATGATAAATCTTCAGGCGATGGTAGATAACTTTGATAAAATTAATCCATTTTGGAAATTCAAAAAAAAATTCTTTACCTGTTTTCTTAAGTTAAAGGGGAGCATGAGGTCAGAATTCAAAATATACTTAATGGTATGTCTAAAGTAACAAATGAACGTCAGTTCTATTTTAAAATATAAAAATATGGTCAAAGGATGAAGTGAGTGAGTTACTTTTACATGTCAAGAAAACTGATGCTTGACATATCATCCAACGATAATAGGGAACATTGCAGCGACACATGTATCATTGGTGTATCCAAGTTTGATTTACCGATTTGTTGAAGTAGACATAAATTTGTCAGAAACAGAAATTATTGTTTGAAAATTTTTAATATACCCAGGAAGCTTCATAAAGGGGCCAATAGATAAAATTAAAAATTTGGTAAAATCTACTTACATTGTTAATTATAAGGAATAAACGGTAAAGCATGGCAGTACTAAAGTTGAATAAATCAAATAAATGGTGAGTAGATCATTATATACTAATAAATTAATGGCTATATAATTGTAATTAGTAATTATTTATGAAAACAATTAACTATATTTTTAGTTAAAAGGTAGACAATGGTGTCATAATAGTGTTAATACATTTATTTGGTTTAACAAATTTTTATTGTTAAGAAACTCAATAATATGAATTTTTTCTTGTAAACTTAGATAAGGATTTAAAAGTTCTAGTTATTTTTACATTTTTCATTTCATCGCAGAAATTTTGTTAACTTCTTTTAAGTGTTAAAAATCTTTCGAATGGTACGTTCTTTTACGATACGCATTGTTGTTGAAAGATGGTGTGTGTTGATACAGCGCAGTTTTAAAGGAAGTTTTGGTACATACGATTAACTGTTGGATTTTTTCTACACGAAATAGTACTTAGTTAAATCAGATAATCTGTTAGACACCTATTTTGTAATGGACAGACGTTACGATTTCAACAATTACAGAAGTTGGTATGATTATTTTTTTGTTGCTTTGGAGTTGCTATTGTTACTTCGGTTCAAGTGTTTATTAAAGATTGTACACTGTGTTTTCAATAATTTTCAAATATATCTGTACAATTATAGCTTAATTTAATTTAATTTTATTAATCATATAACTAAGAGGATTATTTCTAGGGAATTGTTTCTCAATTACATTGAGAATCTTTTCTTCTAACATAGTATTAACTATTTAGTTAAATGGGGGCGGTACCAAATGATTTTCTGTTTCTATTTTATTTCCTACTAACACTGTTATGTTTATGTCAGAGTACGTTTATTTTAAATATTGTTGTAAAATGTGCTATGTTTATAAAATACATCTTTACTTAAAGAGTTAATACTGAGTCTATATTCTATGGAGAATGGTATGTGTTTGATTATGGATGGAGGGTGATTTGAAGTTGGATGGATATATAATGGATGTGAATTCGTTTTCATGTAGGGTTGGCATGTTTTTTTGGCAAGTCCAGTGTTACATCGAGGAAATCCTCTTTTTTTTTTAAAATTGTGTCGATTTTAACTTTCAGGTGCAGACATTTAATTGCTTTATATATTAATGTCCTCATTTTGTCAACTTTAAATTTTGTAGAATTTTTCACCAGAATGATATTGCCATACTATACTTATACTATACAATAAAACACCGGCATATTTTACTCTGATCAGATGAACATTAATTATGACCAGAAGGATTTCGCTATACAACGAATAACTAAAACCCATATTTCTGCTGTAAATCTAGAAAAAAAAACAAGTAAAACTTAAAATATATTACAGAAAGTGGAAAAATGCAAAACTTGGTGTCACTCATCGTAACTTTCTCAGTTCTAAATTTCACTGACCAGTACGAGAGTGTGTTTAATATCATTGAACAATTGCCTGTATTATTCATTCTACGACATTCTTGCGTAGATCCCACCCTTATCTGACCAACTTCCCATATAAAGGCACATAACCACCAAATCTACAACAACACTAAGAACGATTCTGGTCGATAACATTGGAATTCTATATAGGTTCGTTTACCAAAAATATATTTATAAATGTAACGCGAAGAGAAAATAATTATATAAATAATATGCTGATATTTCCCACTCGAATAAAAACTTAAAAAGAAATCGCCATCAGCAGTGGAAAAAGAAATACCAGTACTCGACTTAATAAACATGTTTTTCCTGAAAAATTATTTTAAACTAGAGATCGGAAATTATATCCAGTTTTTACACAGTAAATAACTTACTTTTGAGTTGATTTGAAAAAGGATAAAAAGAACGTATGTATATTTCATTTAATACCCCACCGATACATTTGCAATACAATTGATTCCCCTCCTCCTACTCCTTCCCTTCACCTACACCTCACATCGCGCGCTTATTCATTTATTTAATTATTTTAAAATATAGCGTTCACAAATTTTTAGTAAAATAAAAATAAAAGTGTTACGAAATCAACTAACCAAAAATGCCTGAAGATGCGGAAAGATTGAAACCAAGATATCTGGATCCGCTGATTCCCTAATTTTGAATAATTATATATATATATTCCCTTCAGGAAGCACTTACTAAAAGAAGAAAACAGGACCCCCACAGAAGTCATCATAAAACGCATGGAGCATGTCCTTACATTGAATACTTTCAACTTCAATGGAGCACACTACCTTCAAATAAGAGGTCGTGCCATGGGCACCATTGCAGCTCCATCATATGCTACTATATTCATGGGAAAATTTGAGGAAACCCATATCTATCCAATCATTGGTAGCGACTGCGTATTCTATGCAAGATATATCGATGATATATTCTTTGTATACAGGTAGTGATGACAAACTTACCCAATTCCTTATGACCCTAAAACACAGTACACGACTCAATTAAGTTTGACTATGAAAAATCCACAACATCAGTAACATTTTAGACACCCGCATTTACATAGATGAAAACAGGCAACTACAAACGACACTACACACTAAAATAACCGACACCCACAACTATCTACACTTTAAGACTTCCCACCCTAAACACCTGAAAGAGAACCTTCCCTATTCACAAGCACTTAGACTCAGAAGGATATGTTCCAACAATGAAGAATTAAATAAACACATTGAAAATCTGGAGCATCAATTCACAACACGTGGCTATAAACAACACCTAATCAGGGAACAAATAAATAAAAGCAATTTCCACACCTAGAGAAGACACCCTAATATACAAGATTAAAAATAAATCTAGCCGCATCCCTCTAGTAACCACTTTCAATTCCACTCTGCCTCTACTATCCCAAATAATCAAACGTCGCTGGGGAATACTACATCTCAAACCAGACCTAAAAAAAACTGCTTAAGGAACCCGGCCTTCTTGCATATCGTAGACCTAAGAACCTAAAAGAAATCATAGGTAGTAACCACATTTCAGGGGACAAGGTAATCCGTAAGAAACTGAGAACAAAAACAACAGGATTTTCCCAACCATGTAACAACAAGAGAAGTTTATGTTGTAACCATATTAAAAACACGAATTCATTCACTAGCTCAATCACTAAATCTACTTTCAAAATCTACCACGATTCTAACTGTAGAAGTCAAACATAATTTACCTCCTAGAATGCACACTATGCCAGAAACAATATGTAGGAAAATCTGAATGGCCCTTTAACTACAGAATTAATAATTATCGTAAGCGAATTAAATCGACTCCCTATGAACAATTATTACCTGTAGAACAACATTTCCGCCTAGAAAAACACGATTTCAAAAACCATGCCAGATTCACTATAGTTGAGAGAATAGAAAAGTTCAGAGCAGATAATATTAGAAAGATTTTAGAGTCCCATGAAAATAAGTGGATACAACGTCTAAAAACAAAATACCCAGCCGGGCTAAATCATAAATTTAACAATATATAATAGTAACAATATATAACTTAACAAATCAAAACCTACCCACATTTCTCACCCACACGAGACAGACATGCTTACGGAGGAATGGAGGCCTCACACTTATACACTCATCCACACGATTATGCACACGTACACACACCATACTCACTCACTTCCTATTGAGCCAAATGATAACACACACCTACAGCAATACACACGCTTACACATATCATACTCACTCACTCCCTAAGAACCAAATAACACACACACAAACACTAAACAGAGACACATCCCCTCACCAGGTCCAATAAAACTGTCAAACTGACCAGAGAATTCAGGATAAAATGTATCTATCCAGTTCTTATCTCAAATAACAACTTAAAAGACTCATGTGAAAAAGATAAAAAAATAAAATAACAAATGAAAACTACAGACAAAAGTTCATTTTCTCCAACAAAAGACATTCATTTCTGTAGTTCACTGCTAACATTTCCCCTCCCAATGATGGCCATTTCGGTCGAAACTAATCGAGGAATCTAAATGGAATAATAATAAAAAAACGAAAGAATATTAATCTACAACCCAGTGTGTCTAACGATTTTAATTTTTTAATTTTTTATTTTCTTATTGTTCAATATATATATATATATATATATATATATATATATATATATATATATATATATATATATATATATATATATATATATATATATATATATATATACACACATATACACATTCATACATATGAACACAATATATATATACATATATGCGTGTATGTATGTGTATACTAAATCCATGTAATAAGGCAGTATGCGTGTATAGAGAAGGAGTGCAGAAATACATGCACGTACTGGTATACACACACACACACACACACAAACACACACACACACACATATATATATATATATATATATATATATATATATATATATATATATATATATACGAAAACGAAACTGCTCACAGGCTCGCACGCAAACCCTACACAACATAGGAAGTGTGTGTATTGTGAGTGATTGTGTATGTGTATGTATGTATGTGTGTATTTTTTATGTCTACATGTTTGTATATTAATTCATTGCAATAAGACAGTATATATATATAGACGGGGAATATACCTTTGCGTACGCATGCTGACAAAAACACAAAAAAATGGAAATATATCTAAGAACCCACAGCGGTCATTAAAAGATAAGAACATATTGTTATGGGGTCCACCCTTTTTTTCATTCAAGTGGACTCGACCAGTTACCGCTTAGACTGCTACCGTTAATTACCCAGAGACAGTCAGAGTAGAAAGAGACAGTGATTGAGTTATAGTGCAAGGTAAACGCTTATAGAAGTCACAGTTACAAGGACGTAGACTCTAAGGGAGTCCTACTTCGAGACTGGATTTGCCAGACTATATATATATATATATATATATATATATATATATATATATATATATATATATATATATTATTATTATTATTATTATTATTGCTACTAACCGCGTTTCTGGATTTACTAACAGTATTACCAATACTTTATTGTGTAAATACATTTATTTGTTATATTTCATTCCTGCGTTTTTCATTCATTGGAGACCGAATTTCATCTCGGAATCCACAACAAATTGGCGACGAAGATTCGAACCCACGCAGAAAAGCAAAAATCAACAAAAGAAAAATCATCTCTCGTCGTCCAAAAAGCAAATTGGCACACACACACGGGAAGAAAAAACAACAAATTTGCGTCAAGCGATTCGAACTCACACGAAAAGAAAAAATAGTAAAATCCTCCCCTCGTCCAATTCAAATTAGCGACAAACGTTACGAGGAGTAAAAATACATAAAATTGAGTTATCATGGAATATTTTAAAAATATTTTGGTAGAACTGATAAAATACCAAAAGGATCAACAATTATAACTAGAAGAAAAAATGGAAGAAAAATGGCAAAAGCAATTAGAAAGACAAATAGAGCTCCAGGAACTAATATTGAAAGTAGCAGGCATCAAGCAATTAGATATTGAAAAACAAGCAACCTTTTCGCAAGACGCAGTGTGGAATACCATAAAGATTTCAAATATTCTCTAGACGAGGAGAAAATTTTGTGAGATTACTTCAGAAGACAGAAAGACATCTATAACATCTTCTGTCAAAAATTGACAGAAGCAAAAAAGCTACGTCTATTGCTTAGAAAATTAGGAATTGAAGAATATACAAAATTCGTGGATTATATCTTGCCAAAAAAGACGAACGAATTAACATTTGACGAAACTGTGACATGTCTTAAAGAACTCTTCAGCCCCAAAACATCACTCTCCCACAGGAGGTGGAAATGACTTAACCTGGTAAAAGGCGATAATGAGGATTATTCGTAAATAAACATTGTGAATCTTAAACTAGTGTAATTAACCCCGGACAATTTCAAATGTCTCATCTTTATTCAAGGGTTAGTTTCTACAAAAGTTAGCGAAATGCGCAGAAGAATGCTTGCAAAATTACAAAATGAACCGGGTCGAAACTTACAGCAATTATCGGAAGATTGCCAGAGATGTCTAATTATAAAGAAAGACTCAAAGGACATTGAAGGATCAGCTGTATCTAATATACGTAAGTTAAACAAAAGTCTACGTTCTTCACCCTCCCCGGAAAGAACACTAAAATTTTACGACAATGAAAAAAGTTTCTCACCCTACCCGGAAAGAAAAAGAAAAATTTTTAATAAGAGAACAAGTACAACATACAGGACAAATTATGACGAATATCGAAGCAAATATAAACCCCTTCCATCAGCATGTTATCGATTTGGAGGACTACATTGGAACAAGGATTGCCGCTTTAGATATAAAAACTGTCTTGAATGTGGAAAAATGGCCACAGGTAATCCCAATGTAGAAATAGAACAGATACTAATAGAAGAGCTACAAGGATGCATAACGATGACAACACCAACGTAAGGAAATATGTGGAACTGGAAATTTAAAAAAAAAAGATTAAATTACAACTGGATTCGGGATCCGACCTCACGATAATCAACTTACAGACATTGGGAAAACTCAACAGACCTACCCTGTTACACACAAAAAAATTGCCAAGTGGGTTACAGGCAAACGAATAAAATTTGAGGGAGACATAATCGTGAATGTTAAATTTCACGGCAAAACAAAAATATTTACGATATACGTCATGAAATATACTGAAAATCTATTAGGTATCGACTGGATGATAAAGTTTAACGTTTGGGACCTACCTATCAACTCTTTTTGCAAAAAGTTAGAGGTTGAAACATCAGATATTATAAAATTAAAGGAATAATTATATAACCAATTTCCTGAAGTATTTTCAAGCGGGTTGGGACGATGCAACAAATTTAAGGCCAACCAATGTTTAACAAGGAGCCAAATGTACCATTCGCTACTATAGAAAAAATAGACAAAGAATTGGAGAAACTTGAACAAACTGAGATTCTATGAAAAACAGAGTTTAGCGAGTGGGGAGCGCCGGTGGTTTATGTAAAAAAAGAAGTCAGAAGAAATCCGTGTATGCGCAGATTTTTCGACGGGACAAGGCGATAAAAGACAACCATTACCCAATACCGAGCCCAGAGGAGGTATTTACAAAGCTCAACGGGAGTAAGATATTTTCAAAAATAGATCTTAGTGAGGCTTATCTAAAAATTCCAGTACAAGAAGAGAGTACGACAATCCTTTGTATTAATACACACAAAGTGTTGTACAAATTCAACAGACTACCATTCGGAGTAAAAGTTGCACCAGCAATTTTTCAGCAAACGATGGACACAATGCTCACGGGCCAGAATTTCGCAACCGCTTATCTGCATGATATTAAAATTAAGAGCGACAATGTTGAAGAGCACAGATCACACATAAAGGAAGTTTTCAGAAGACTTCAGGACTTTGGGTTCAAAGTAAAATGGGAAAAGTGTGAATTTTTTCCTAAATGAAATTAAGTATTTAGGGCAGATAATAAATGAAAATGGCAGGAAACCGGACCCAGAGAGGCCATCGGCAATTAAAAATATGCCTGAACAAAAAAAATGTTGCAGAACTACAAAGTTTCCTGGGCCTATCTAACAACTATGGCGAATTTATTGATAATATGGATAAACTGAGGGATCCACTAAATGAGTTTAGCAAAAAAGGAGCATCATTGGAATTACACAGAGTACTGTAAAAAAGCATTCTAGGAAATAATACAAAAATTAACTTCAGAGTTAACATTGATACATTTCGATCCCGAAATCGAAATCATTATTGCAAGTGACGAGAGCTCACATGGGGTAGGTGCGTGTATTTTACACAAGATGCGGAACGGTACCAACCGATCTGTTGCACACGCATCTAGATCATTATTACCGGCGAAGAGAAAATATTCACAGATCGAAAAGGAGGCATTGGGCATAATTTTTGCAGTAACTCGTTTTCACAGATATATTTATGGGAGAGAGTTCACGCTCCAAACGGACCATAAACCACTTACGATTTTTCGGTTCAAAAAAGTTCTACCAGTCTCTACAGCGAACAGATTTTTAAGATGGGGAACTGTGTTACTAAACTACAATTTTAAACTGGAGTTCTTAACATAAAAAATAGGACACGCTGACGGTCTATCACGATTAATACCTGCGAAAAGCGAACCGTTACAAGATTCGGAAATTGCGGTATTACAAGCTGAAGATGAAAACTGTAAGGTATTATGCAAAAGATTAAAGCAACTACCTGTAACGCTGCTAGAGATAAGACGAGAAGCAGAAAGACACGAGTTTATTGAGGATACCAAGAAAAAAAATAGAAGAGAAGGTGAGGAATTTAGCAGACAGTTTCTCAATCTGTGACAACATATTATTGTATAACGAGAGAGTAGTAATACCGAAGTCACTACGAAGAAGGATCTTGAAAGATTTTCACTCAGGACATCCAGGAAAAAAAAGGATGAAATCACTTATGAGATGTTTTGTCTACTGGTCGAACTTGGACGATGATATCACGCAAATGGTGGAAAGTTGCAAAGGTTGTGCTGCTGCGGCGAAGGCACAACCCTATATACAAAGGCCATGGCCTAAAGTCAACAGACCGTGGTCCCGAATCCACGTGGATTACGCAGGACCCTTTGAATGTTACTATTATTTAATAACGGTAATTTCAGTAAATGGCAAGAGGTTGCCAGATTTAAAGACCCGACGGCAGAAAACACTATAAACTGTTTACACGAACTATTCGCGAGATTTGGCGTCGCATATTGTTTGGTAAGCGATAATCGCACACAGTTTAACTCCGGTGACTTTAAAGAATTTTGTGAGACATATCAAGTAAAACATATTTAGATAGCTCCGTACCACCCGAGGTCGAACGGACAAGCTGAAAGATTCGTTTACACACTAAAAAGAGCGTTAAAAAAAGCCGATGATTTACCGACGATAAAAGCGAAACAAAACTTCCTCCAAGTGTACAGAATACCACCTAACGTGAACACGCCATCGGGTCTTTCACCATCGGAATTGATGTTTGCTCGGAGAATAAGGTCGGTGTTTGACAAATTATTGCCAAACAAGAACAAAAAACAGTATACACCGATTGTACCAAAGAGATCATTCAAACCTGGAGAAGAGGTTTATTTATGATGTTTAGAAACAATATGGCTTACTGGGAGTCTAGCACAATAATCAATAGATTAGGAAACCTAATGTACACAATAAAAGACGAGAAGATTTCACATAGAAGACATATCGACCAATTACAAAAAAGACGGTTGGAAGTGCCAAGCTCGTCAACCGCAGAAAACGATAATTCTATGGATACAATCTTCGAAGCGTTTGAGATCCAAAGACCACAAGAAGACACAGAAATGAAGAAGAGCAAACAGGAAGAGAAAATTTGTCGAATCCCTGATTATCAACCATAAGAGACAAAAATACTAACTCCCCCACAAATAGGGATCTAAGGAGGGGGTGTTTAGTGGTGCACCCCTTTTTTCATACAAGTGGACTTGACCAGTGTGTTCTTGGACTGCTGCCGTTAAATAGCCAGTGTCAGTCAGAGTAGAGAGAGACAGTGATTGTGATCGAGTTGAAGGTAGAGTAATAGTCTGAGGTAAACGCTTGTAGAAGGCCCATTATAAGCACGTAGACTCTAAGGAAGTCCTACTTCGAGACTAGATTTATATATATATATATATATATATATATATATATATAATTATTTATTTACTAAAAAAATTTAACATAAATATGTTATAAAATCATTTATTTGTTATATATTCATTTTGTTTCAACATTCTTTGAGTCTGAATTTGATGATGTTGAATGTAAAATAAATGGTTTTAAATTTTTCAAATTAATTAACAATCCTTCAAAAAGTGAAAAAAAATACTTGTTACAATCCTAGATGTAACCAATAAAAAATCCAATTATTAGGAAAATTCAAAAAGTTTGACAACGCTGTAAATATTTATAATATTCTATTCAAATATTTAAAAATGGGTAGTTTTAAAAAAAGAATTTATTCTAACCAATAATTGTTAAATTATATGAAAAAATTTTAATATTAAAATTAAAACTGCTAATTTCAAGAGTAAAATTTAATCGCTATTAAGTTTACAACTATAAAATTTGATCTGGAACTCTTAATTAACTGAAAATATATGTTTTATTCAATTTATTTATATATATATGAATATATATTTAATTAAATTTATAAAAAAAATTATAACATAAATATGTTTAAAATCCTAAGAAAATGTGAATGGGGTCCTAAACTCACGTGTAAAAACAAATGATGATGTTGATTATAAAATAAATGGTTTTAACAATTTCTATTAATTAACGACCTTCAAAAAGGGAAAACAGAGAACAAAAGCTAGAATCGTATAAAAAAAAAAAAGTAAGGAAGATTCAAAAGGACAACCAAATCACACGTAATACATATTCGATTAAAAAAGAGAATGCAATTTAAATACATATATACAATTATAAATACATGCATCCACATCCATAGACATTGATATTAAAATTAAATTGCCAATCGGATACAACAACCAATAAATATTTAAGACTGAAAGTTCAAAACTATAAAATGCTGAGAAAACCACTTATTGAAATATAATTTATTTCTTCGAGCAAATATACAAAGATAAAAATCATTTGACAAAATGTATATTATTTTTTATATTAAAATAGTGTATGTAAATCTAAAATCGGACAAAACAACAAAAAACACAATCAGATTATACTGATGCCCCAGACATATTTACACATATACACACACACATATGTATAGGAACACACATAAACACATATATACATACTATAAAAATTTTTCTTACACACACACAATATATATATACACACATACATACACATAGAAATAAATACAAATAAATACATAAACATATACATACAATATATATCTCCACCAAAAATATTTAAGACATACACATAAATATATACACATTTATAAATATATAATTATACACAAATATATGTAAATATGGTTACAAATAAATACATATATAAATGAAATTCCAAAACCACAAATATATAAAATATATTATATCACACAAGTTGATAATAGTTTCATTATATATTAGGTGAAGAAAAACATATAAAGTTTCCATAAATACACGTACTGTCAACTATATATACAATATACACAACACACACATATACAAACACGCACACATAACATACAAAAAAAAATACATATACATATATATACATATACATACGCACATATACATATCTATATATATATATATATATATATATATATATATACACACACACACACACATAACACATATATAAATATATATATATATATATATATATATAATACACATCTATAATAACTAAGTCATGACATATATACCTACATACACATAAATGCAAACGACATTCATAAATACATATATAAAGATACATATAAATCCACATACATAGACAGAGACATACATATATATATATATAAACACAAAATACATATATATATAATATATATATATAAACACACATACATATCAAAAATATAAAATATACATAAATATAAATATCTATAATATAACAGTACCAATATATACATATACATATACACACACATATACATATACATACATATATAAACACACATACACAAAACATACACAAATACATACACACATACAATATACATATACCCTAACATACATATATAAACACATTCATACAAACATATATATACAAATCTAAATTTACATACATATATATATATATATATATATATATAACACACATATACACACACATATATATATATATATATATATATATATATATACATATATAAATACAGTGGCATACATCAATATTTTAACCTCTTCTTTTCTTCTCCTCCTTTTTATCTTCTTACCAAGATTATATATACACACACACATATACACACATATATACATATACACACACAACATTTATATATATACATACACACACATATATATATATATATATATACACATATAGTCACACATACACACATACATATATATATATATAAAACCTAGCAAAATATATTAATACACTAATATACAAACATACACATTCCACAGTACAAACACACATAACTACACACAAATATATATACATATATATATATATATACACACATATACAGAAAAAGAATAACACTATGTAGTTAAACAATACACAATTATATCGACAGATGACCATCAGGCAATAAAAGTTATAATCAATTAAACTTACAGCGACATATCATTATCATTTAAAGTATACGACCCCTATAATAAGTTAAATTTATAACGGTGTTTACAATTAACCGTTAGTTCTTATCTTTGATTTAAGAGATCAGCCTTGTTTTTAAATCTAATAATTTCAAATTTTTCGTTAAGACATAGGTAACATAGGGAATATAGGGAGTTACATGTCCGGGCTTTCTTAATCAATGTCCATTTAACCGTAGGTGTTTTGTTCTTTTCTTTTAGATTCCAAAAATACTTGGATAATGAAGTCATATACCTATATTCACTGTTATTAAAAGATTGCATATGCTCCCACCAGCGTTTTTTGAATGTTTTCATGGTGCTACCAATGTAAAATTTCTTTATATTTGGATTTTCAATTGTTGAGATGGTACTAAGATAGACGACAGAACTAATCCCACAGTTATTTTGTAGTGGACAATTATTAGGATACCTACAATTACATAAGTTGTTATTCGTGTTATTATATTTAGTATTGCAGTTAGTAACCTTTTGAGTAATCAAGCTTTTTGTGTCCCTATACTTGTTAAAGACTATGTTGTTTTGTTTTTAATTATTTTCTCTAGGTTATCAGCACAACTATAGCTTAATTTAAGGGTATTAGGATTAAATATTTTACTAAGTGGGTTTGTTTCAGGGTTAAGGAAATGTTTCTTGATGAGGTTTAGAAATGTACGTCCTAATTTAGTTTTAACCATTATATTGAAAGGGGGAGTGAACCAGATGATCTTTCTAGATCTTCTTTTCTTATTATGGTTGTAATCGACAGGGTTTTTATATTGAATAGTGATATCTTTGTATCCACTGTTTTTTGAGTGCAGAATTGTAAAAAATCACGATGTTTATTAAAAACATCATTCTTAGAAGAGTTAGTGCTAATTCTAAATCCAATGGAAGAAGGTATATGTTTGATAACAGAAGGGGATGGTTGGAATTTGGATGTACGTATATCGGGTTGGAATTAACCTTCACATATGGTTGGAAAGAGTTGCTAGCAAGGTCTAGGGTGACGTCTAGAAAATCCACTTGTTTAACATTAGTAGTAACTATTGTCCTAAGACCTAAATCCTTAAATACCCCATGTATCATTTTCCTGATACGGTCGACCTTAATTTTAGTGGAGTTTTTTAACAACTAATAAGCCGTCATCTCTATACAATCCTACGCTATCGGAATCTAGACAATCAAAGGCACTTAAATTATAGTATAATTTTAAGTGTCTTTGATTGTCTTTCGTCATGCGTAAATCTACTGTATTATAAGACAATATGAAAAGTGATCAAATTAAAAAAACATATACACATCATATCGAGAATGTATAAATTTCTGAATCTATGTTTTCATAGAAAACTCAATTTTCCATGAAAGTAAAATCTGAATATCGTATGGTTAAAGTTATGTTACATTTCAAGTTTTTTACGCACAGCTCATCTCTTAGTGATATCAAGTAAATGATAGGAATATATACTTTAACTTTCATATTCTAGCATATTGCATTCGTAATATATTGCGCCATATATTCTACAAAAATACAGAATTAGTTTATTTATTTTTTGTAAGAATAATAGAAATTAATTCAAACATAACAACTCAACCTGTAAAGAATAAATCTTCCGTTTATTGTTTACATCAAATTTCATAGACATATAATTCTAAATGGGTTTTTTTCCTATATCCTACTTGCTCTAAAGTTTAGTTTCTGCATTTAAAGTGTAAGAAATACTGTTTACGAAAGGCTTGAGTCTAAATGGACTTTCTCTTATATTTAATTTTATCTTATCTATTTCTCTATTTGTAAGTCTTCTATTTCATGATGTAGTGCGGTTATTGTCAGGCATATTTGAGTCGTCGTAGTGGCTTTGTTTAGTTCCTATGCTGCAAATTTAGTAAATCTTTTGTAGATCATACAATACAATGGAAAAATGTTTTGACCTATTTATACACTTGACGACTCCATTTCGTTCGATTTCGTTTTATTTGGCATTAAAACAACAGGTCCAATGTTGGAGTTAATCAAGTTATACTGACCAGGTTTGTCATTGCTAGTGGAAGAGTTGTCCCAGTGACAGATTTCCAATCCTATTCTGTTTCCTCTTTGAGGAACGGGACTTTATTTTCAAACACTGATGCCTAATGTCTAAATAAATTTTAAAAATGAAATATGTTTCTTGAAGCTTTTATTTTAGCTTTAATTTAAAGCTAATACAATAACAGCGTCGACACTTCATCCGGATCGTGTTTGAGGGTTTACATTAAAATTATCTTAAGAAAATCGTCCAAAACCGTTTTCATCTTTCGAAGCGGTGGAGTACGATCACAGTGCCAGGCTTTATACTTTCCGAAATTCATATAACATGATATAGCAAAAGTGTAACTTTTTATTCTCCATCTTTGAATTTGGACAAAACATCAATTGAACGATGTAGGGTCTCAGTATATACAAACCAGAAATCCACATCATAACAGCACCAGCGTCAAGTTACGGTCATTTTATATGAACAACTAGCAGATATATCCGGCGTTGTTCGGGGTTTTTAATAATAGAGATGCTTTTTAAGAAGTGCCAGATTAAGGAGAGATTCTGAAAGCCCCTTCACTGACATTTTAAAAATTAAATAGTGGTATTTCTAAAAGGCTTTTTCAGGTTTAGCAATCAAATAGTGGTAGCCCTAAAAATGGCTGGACTACGTTCTCTTAGTCTGTTAAAAGTTTAGATGTGGCAGCCTTTAAAGGGCTTTTTTCGTTTATGCACAGAAAGAGACAGTAATATATCGGAGATATGGCAGCAGCTTCTAATGAAATGGAAATGGAATCTAATGCCTTCAAAGAAAAAATAGATTCAGTTAATACGTGTTAGACAAAAGTAAAAAAATGTACATCACTGACCAAAATCATTAGTTGAAACAGAGTTAAACCGGAAGTACTGAGTTGTTACAGAATTTGTGACTACAGGCGGACATGTGAAGAGTCTACAACATCTTTTTGTAGACAAGACTTTTTACTTTTTTCCTTTACACTCTAGAAGAAACAATATATATAGCTGGCCATATGTGAAGCATGGCTCACCTAATTATAGACCTGCTTTGGAGAGTTTGTCCTTGAGATATTTTTGACAGACAGCGCGAACCAAAGTCTGAGTTGAAATTGAAGTCTGCGCAGAACAAAGTGGATTTCCGCAACTGTTGGAGGAAAGTTATCCTGGATATGGCTACATCCTCTCATATACTACATCGGGGGGAAATAGTGGCCTCAATAACATGTGGCAGCAGTTTCTTAACCAAAAGCTGGGTTCCATTGCAGAGCCTAGGCGGTTCTAGTTTCCTCAGCAACATTACTGGAGCTCCGATTTGGAGGAGCAATTCATCGATGTGGCGAAGGTTAAGTGAAGTTCAAAAAGTTTAGAAACTCTGCTGGATAGTGAACAACCTCTTGTGGATTGGCAACTGTGTCAGTTAACTTTTAGGTTTGAAGGCTTCCTGATAAGCATGTCAGCGGCCCCTTCGTTGTTTTGGCAACATTGGTGTTTTCGGATCAAATATTGCCTTCTCTGGGTTTCCAAAATTATTAGTCATATCTGGAAAACAGCAGCTTCGAGATCGTGAACTGTATTTACAAAGGAGCATATTTTGAAACTCATATCTCTTCAGCTTCATCTGATGGCACCTTGACGCCTCCGTCTGCTTTAAAAATTCGCTGACATTTAGTTCCCGAACATTTCAGCTCTCATGTTGGTTTTAAGAGTCAAATTTAGTCTGTTACTACAGATGTTATGAGATAATGCATGGTTTCACAGCGTGCGCCCGCCCTTGTACCCTTGGAAACAACGGGGAGATTCTGCCTGAAATCACCTGATAATGGCAATTTTCTTTAATTACGCGTGTTGGAAGAGTATTCGAATTCATTCGGCAAACTTCAAATGTCGTAATTTTGCAATGAATTTAAAAACAATCCTATCTTCGATGTAAATAAGCGCTCGTTTATAAATCCGTCATTGAATCCTGTGTCAAAACAACGAAGCACGTGATGTTTGAAGTCTTCAGAAAAAGGTTCCTTTGTATTTCTCCCATAAAGTCACAGGATCAATGAACTCGCACGCTTGCAATAACACACCAAAAAAAGTTGTTGGAAACGTCTTGTTCGCATTGCAGCAGCCTCTGCAAAAAGTTGCATCCTACTGGGCAACATCTTCCTATAGCGCATGTTTGAAGCAACCTGCTAGATACGTGTTGCAAAACTTTTTAAGTTGTTGAAATACTTTGTACCTCTAACCTCATGTAATAGAAGCCGAAGTTAGAAGCAATCCTGTTGGCTAGAATAGACTGTATACACTCTGTCAAGTCAATGGTCAAACTTGATATCTCGATGTCCAACATCAGTTTCTCCTGCCTTTATTTGTGTCAATCTCTTGTTTTTCGAAATGCAGTATGATCTTATTGATTTCATTTACGTTAATGTTTTTAAAATAGCCATACAATAAACGTGAGTTCGGCAGACCCCTATTTGCCATTCAGCTCTGTGCATGTAGCATTAAACTCGTCCAAACACCACGCATTTTTGCAATAAGTTTATGGCGAAAGACCCTGGCAATGAGGTTGTGTCCCTATACTTGTTAAAGACTAAGTTGTTTTGTTTTTTAATTATTTTCTCTAGGTTATCTGCACAACTATAGCTTAATTTAAGGGTATTAGGATTAAATATTTTACTAAGTGGGTTTGTTTCAGGGTTAAGGAAATGTTTCTTGATGAGGTTTAGAAACATACGTCCTAACTTAGATTTAACCATTATATTGAAAGGGGGAGTGAACCAGATGATCTTTCTAGATCTTCTTTTCTTATTATGGTTGTAATCGACAGGGTTTTTATATTGAATAGTGATATCTTTGTATCCACTGTTTTTGAGTGCAGAATTGGAAAAATCACGATGTTTATTAAAAACATCATTCTTAGAAGAGTTAGTGCTAATTCTAAATCCAATGGAAGAAGGTATATGTTTGATAACAGAAGGGGATGGTTGGAATTTGGATGTACGTATATCGGGTTGGAATTAACCTTCACATATGGTTGGAAAGAGTTGCTAGCAAGGTCTAGGGTGACGTCTAGAAAATCCACTTGTTTAACATTAGTAGTAACTATTGTCCTAAGACCTAAATCCTTAAATACCCCATGTATCATTTTCCTGATACGGTCGACCTTAATTTTAGTGGAGTTTTTAACAACTAATAAGCCGTCATCTCTATACAATCCTACGCTATCGGAATCTAGACAATCAAAGGCACTTAAATTATAGTATAATTTAAGTGTCTTTGATTGTCTTTCGTCAGTGCGTAAATCTACTGTATTATAAGACAATATGAAAAGTGATCAAATTAAGAAAACATATACACATCATATCGAGAATGTATAAATTTCTGAATCTATGTTTTTCATAGAAAACTCAATTTTCCATGAAAGTAAAATCTGAATATCGTATGGTTAAAGTTATGTTACATTTCAAGTTTTTACGCACAGCTCATCTCTTAGTGATATCAAGTAAATGATAGGGAATATATACTTTAACTTTCATATTCTAGCATATTGCATTCGTAATATATTGCGCCATATATTCTACAAAATACAGAATTAGTTTATTTATTTTTGTAAGAATAATAGAAATTAATTCAAACATAACAACTCAACCTGTAAAGAAATAAATCTTCCGTTTATTGTTTACATCAAATTTCATAGACATATAATTCTAAATGGGTTTTTTCCTATATCCTACTTGCTCTAAAGTTTAGTTTCTGCATTTAAAGTGTAAGAAATACTGTTTACGAAAGGCTTGAGTCTAAATGGACTTTCTCTTATATTTAATTTTATCTTATCTATTTCTCTATTTGTAAGTCTTCTATTTCACATGATGTAGTGCGGTTATTGTCAGGCATATTTGAGTCGTCGTAGTGGCTTTGTTTAGTTCCTATGCTGCAAATTTAGTAAATCTTTTGTAGATCATACAATACAATGGAAAAAATGTTTTGACCTATTTATACACTTGACGACTCCATTTCGTTCGATTTCGTTTTATTTGGCATTAAAACAACAGGTCCAATGTTGGAGTTAATCAAGTTATACTGACCAGGTTTGTCATTGCTAGTGGAAAGAGTTGTCCCAGTGACAGATTTCCAATCCTATTCTGTTTCCTCTTTGAGGAACGGGACTTTATTTTCAAACACTGATGCCTAATGTCTAAATAAATTTTAAAAATGAAATATGTTTCTTGAAGCTTTTATTTTAGCTTTAATTTAAAGCTAATACAATAACAGCGTCGACACTTCATCCGGATCGTGTTTGAGGGTTTACATTAAAATTATCTTAAGAAAATCGTCAAAACCGTTTTCATCTTTCGAAGCGGTGGAGTACGATCACAGTGCCAGGCTTTATACTTTCCGAAATTCATATAACATGATATAGCAAAAGTGTAACTTTTATTCTCCATCTTTGAATTTGGACAAAACATCAATTGAACGATGTAGGGTCTCAGTATATACAAACCAGAAATCCCACATCATAACAGCACCAGCGTCAAGTTACGGTCATTTTATATGAACAACTAGCAGATATATCCGGCGTTGTTCGGGGTTTTAATAATAGAGATGCTTTTAAGAAGTGCCAGATTAAGGAGAGATTCTGAAAAGCCCCTTCACTGACATTTTAAAAATTAAATAGTGGTATTTCTAAAAGGCTTTTCAGAGTTTAGCAATCAAATAGTGGTAGCCCTAAAAATGGCTGGACTACGTTCTCTTAGTCTGTTAAAGTTTAGATGTGGCAGCCTTAAAAGGGGCTTTTTTCGTTTATGCACAGAAAGAGACAGTAATATATCGGAGATATGGCAACGGCTTCTAATGAAATGGAAATGGAATCTAATGCCTTCAAAAGAAAAATAGATTCAGTTAATACGTGTTAGACAAAAGTAAAAAAAAATGTACATCACTGACCAAAATCATTAGTTGAAACAGAGTTAAACCGGAAGTACTGAGTTGTTACAGAATTTGTGACTACAGGCGGACATGTGAAGAGTCTACAACATCTTTTTGTAGACAAGACTTTTACTTTTTTCCTTTACACTCTAGAAGAAACAATATATATAGCTGGCCATATGTGAAGCATGGCTCACCTAATTATAGACCTGCTTTGGAGAGAGTTTGTCCTTGAGATATTTTGACAGACAGCGCGAACCAAAGTCTGAGTTGAAATTGAAGTCTGCGCAGAACAAAGTGGATTTCCGCAACTGTTGGAGGGAAAGTTATCCTGGATATGGCTACATCCTCTCATATACTACATCGGGGGAAAATAGTGGCCTCAATAACATGTGGCAGCAGTTTCTTAACCAAAAGCTGGGTTCCATTGCAGAGCCTAGGCGGTTCTAGTTTCCTCAGCAACATTACTGGAGCTCCGATTTGGAGGAGCAATTCATCGATGTGGCGAAGGTTAAGTGAAGTTCAAAAAGTTTAGAAACTCTGCTGGATAGTGAACAACCTCTTGTGGATTGGCAACTGTGTCAGTTAACTTTTAGGTTTGAAGGCTTCCTGATAAGCATGTCAGCGGCCCTTCGTTGCTTTTGGCAACATTGGTGTTTTCGGATCAAATATTGCCTTCTCTGGGTTTTCCAAAATTATTAGTCATATCTGGAAAACAGCAGCTTCGAGATCGTGAACTGTATTTACAAAGGAGCATATTTTTGAAACTCATATCTCTTCAGCTTCATCTGATGGCACCTTGACGCCTCCGTCTGCTTTAAAAAATTCGCTGACATTTAGTTCCCGAACATTTCAGCTCTCATGTTGGTTTTAAGAGTCAAAATTTAGTCTGTTACTACAGATGTTATGAGATAATGCATGGTTTCGCAGCGTGCGCCCGCCCTTGTACCCTTGGAAACAACGGGGAGATTCTGCCTGAAATCACCTGATATAATGGCAATTTTCTTTAATTACGCGTGTTGGAAGAGTATTCGAATTCATTCGGCAAACTTCAGAAATGTCGTAATTTTGCAATGAATTTAGAAACAATCCTATCTTCGATGTAAATAAGCGCTCCGTTTATAAATCCGTCATTGAATCCTGTGTCAAAACAACGAAGCACGTGATGTTTGAAGTCTTCAGAAAAGGTTCCCTTTGTATTTCTCCCATAAAGTCACAGGATCAATGAACTCGCACGCTTGCAATAACACACCAAAAAGTTGTTGGAAACGTCTTGTTCGCATTGCAGCAGCCTCTGCAAAAGTTGCATCCTACTGGGCAACATCTTCCTATAGCGCATGTTTGAAGCAACCTGCTAGATACGTGTTGCAAAACTTTTTTAAGTTGTTGAAATACTTTGTACCTCTAACCTCATGTAATAGAAGCCGAAGTTAGAAGCAATCCTGTTGGCTAGAATAGACTGTATACACTCTGTCAAGTCAATGGTCAAACTTGATATCTCGATGTCCAACATCAGTTTCTCCTGCCTTTATTTGTGTCAATCTCTTGTTTTTCGAAATGCAGTATGATCTTATTGATTTCATTTACGTTAATGTTTTTAAAATAGCCATACAATAAACGTGAGTTCGGCAGACCCCTATTTGCCATTCAGCTCTGTGCATGTAGCATTAAACTCGTCCAAACACCACGCATTTTTGCAATAAGTTTATGGCGAAAGACCCTGGCAATGAGGTCATGTCTGTCCCTTCCCTTTTGTCCAGTGAAAATTTCATTGATGATCTCCGTCCACTTGGGGTTGCAAATGAAGTTGATGAAGCGATCAGGCGTACCGTAGTGCCGGACATACGCCATGGTGTCCTGGGTGTGCTCATGCAGATACCGAGGATTTCCGCTAAATTTTGACGGAGAAATACACACTTGACCAAATTTTTGATGATCTTTTCTAGGTACTGGACAAGAATATCCCATTTGTTGCGTTATTCTTCTTAAAAGACAACAATTGCCTTATATGCCGTTGCATTAAAACGACCTGAATTCGATCCAGCTGTCTTTGAGAAAATGTTGATGACTACAGTTGTCGGTGGAGATTTGAAGCTTTAACGCAACTATTCTCTGAATGCAGCATTTTTTGGGGTGTCATCAGGTGTAAGATTAAGCCAGGTGGCGTTGACGCAAGCCTTTGGGATTGTTCGTGGTTGTCTCCGAAGTAAATTTGTAGGAAATGCGCTTCCTTATTTTCAACTGGCAGAAGGGTTTCAATCCTGTTGTAATCTCGTCCCTGAACATTAAATATAGGCATAAAGCCAACCTTTCGTATCATGTTTGCTCCGACGGAAGACATTTGAAATGTTGAAATCTATTCCCTAGTGTTGTCAAGAAACTTTTTAGACTCCATTGTTGAACCTGTCAACATTGAATACAAAGGGAACGGTGGATTCCTAAGAGGAAGCAGCTGGATCATAATATTTGAACAACACTGTACTGAAGTTTCTCTTGGCCCTTTTTTTGCGCTGCAAAAGTGGCAGATGGCAGACATACCACCTATTTAGACATCATTAGACATGATTAACGGGACGGCTATAAGGAATGACTTGTAATGGCTATTGGGAGATTTTGTCTTTAAAAATATCTCGGCTCTCATCTCTTCGGTATGCATTGGTGTCTATTCTACTAAGGCGAGTTTGTGGATAATCTGCTGCAACGCAGATGCGGTTAACGCAGTATCTTTCCTCTGGCCTTTGGCACCCTCAGCAACCCGTTCAATAGCAGTTAAAATATATTTCTTCTAAAACAATTTTGTGGCTGCTCTGTGGTTTTCATTGTTTTGGCATTTACATTTCGACTAGCATTTTGTGATAATCTCAGCGCAGTCTCTACTGGCGGCTCATTAACCCTCCTTCTCTTGGTAGCCAAAGCAGTCTCTGTTTTAGGACAAAGGCGCGTTCTTTTCTAAGGTAAAAAGGCGTTAGTATTGTTTATATATGTTCTGTATGTTTAAATTATGATTTTTAAAATGGTTAAAAGGGTGCAGTGAACACCAATTTGGTCCAACTTATAAAAAGTAAACCTACTTAATGTATTATTAAAAAAAAGGTTGGAGCAACGATAGACACTTAGCTATGTGGATAAAAAACACTGTGTATATTGTTTCTAGCGACACTTAAGGTAAAAACTGGCGCGCTATGCCTGGAATATTTGAAATGTATGAATGTAACTTGAGTATGGGGATAACGACAAATCTCAAATGCAAGAATCAATTTAATTCAATAATGCATGTCAAATGGTAGTCGTAAACTTTATGCCGAAGCACGTTTCAGTTATGCACAAAAGTGAATAAGTAATGATGAACTGACATTGACATGATCAGGGGAACAATGTTCTACCAATGAAATTCTGTCAAAATGTTGATTGGATAAATTAGCAGGCAAAGGTCATATCCGCAATTCAACCCCTTATTTTCAGGCCATGGACATAAAGCGAGTAAGTAAGGTCAAAGATTGTGTTTGCATCCATCCCCTTATTATCTGTCATGCGCAAAATGTAATAAGAATATGGCGGTGGAAAAAGTGTGGGGAAGATCTTTAAGTTTGTTATGCTGAGTTTTTCAAGCCCTTCTCACATATTATGTGCACCAGAAACCTCAACTGTCTCTTTCTGATGTTAAGTGTTTAATTTTTGTTTCAATTTTCTCTCAAACTTTGTCTTTTGTTACATGTTTGGTCAATGGTTTTCTCAGCATCTTCCTGTAGATGCACTTTTCTGTTGCTTCACTTCTACTCTGAATCTTTGAGGAGAGTGTCCAGCTTTCACTGCCATACAAAAGGAAAGATGTCTCGTAGCAGTTCACTGCTTAGCTTTCGGAATGCTTCCTTGGCTATCCAAATGCGTCTTCGGATTTCAATGTCAAACACTCCGTCATCTGTTCAAACACCTACCAAATATTTAAATTTCAGCACTTGTTTGATTTTGATATCTCTGATTTTGAATTCGTGCTTTCGGCTAATCCTTGTGCAAACAAACATGAATTCTATTTTCTTGCAGTTTCTGTTTAATCATTTCTTCTCGCTTTCCTTCACTACATTCTCTAGGAGTTTTGTAGCTTACTTTCTATATTTGCTATCAAAATTTTGTCTTCGGCATGTCTTATATTGCTACAATTTTGCCGGCCAATAATGAATTCTGATAGGACGTCTAGTTCTCTCAGAAGTGCCTGGCTATATGGGTTGAATAAGTCCGAAGAGAATACACAATTACACATCTTTGCATTTTTGAATATCTGTTGAACTCAATGTAATTTCATAATCATACTAATATCCTTCCCAAATATACCAAGGCAGCTCCATCATATCTTTGTGGTGTAATTTATCGCACGATTTTTCGTAATCTGTACAGCATAGGTGCGCATTCTTCTTTATTTGTATTAACTTTTTGATAACATTCTGAAGATAAATGTTGCATTCCTTGTCTCAGCGTCTTTAACGAAACCGGACTATTCCAGTCCTGTTTCTGGTCTGATTCTGCTACGCATTCTATTCGGCAGAATTCGGATAATACAGCAGTTCTATAGGATACTCTAAACTTTGAGATTGAACTGAAACTGAAAACCAAATGTATTACATTTTTATGCTACCATTTCTAACAGTGTAAAAACTGTAATATTTGATATATAATTGTAAAAAGTAATGTTTAATTAGAAAGTACTTGCTTAATTTTGCTATAAATTAATTTGTGAATAGAGAAAATAATATATGATTAAAGTAGGAGTAGAAAAATATGTGTATGTGTATGTATGTGTGTGTTATCTTTATAGTTATTATATATTTCATGTGCAATAATCTATCTGATATCATATATAATGTGGCTCTTTCCATTTTAGTTCGAAGATCTATATTTTCCCGAGCAATTTTTCCAAGTCCTTGCTCTGGCATACATTCGGAATCTCCTTAAGTATGTTATTCGCTGTTTCTTTCTACCTCTCTTGGCTTCACTATATCTTCTTACTGTTAAACCCCGCAATTGCACTATTTATTGCCCAGACTTATCACCTCACTGTTTCTGATTGCAAGCATAATGGACATTGTAGTTCTTATTGTATTTAGAATTTTTGCTTTACTCTGTTATTCTTTCGGGGTGATTAGAAAACCTGAACTGTGATACTAAATCTCTTTACTCATTTAGGATATAATTCAATATGAATTTCACAGATGAAAGGTACGACTATTTATCATATCAGATTACTCATTTCATTGTCTTGTACAAATCTAATAGTGTACCCGAAATTAGCCTTTATTTCTTAAACCATGACTGTTATATTTGTTATTATAACGAAGTGTTTTGATACTATATTATATTTACAAACTTTTTTGAGTTATGAAAAGCTAGAATCGTCCATGCTCTCGAAAGATAGCTTACATCGCAGGAGAATCTGTCTATATTTCTGAGATGAGGTATTATGTACAGTATTTACATTAGTCGGACTATTGTCCTAATCTCTGTCGCCATATTTGTCGCACCATTGGTAAATTCGTAAACTTAAGGAATCAGCACATATGCTAAGCCACAAAAATCCCCTGAGCCGACCAAGCATAGAAATAAATACAATATGGGAACCAGTAATAAGGAGTGCCAGAGAAAAGCAATGATAACAAAGTTGCAATATGAGCTCTGGTAAAAACATGAATGATAACAGCAAAATTGCAATATGAGCACTGGTAAAAAATGGTTGCTGAAAACATTAGGTTTATAATACCCAGAAATTCATACCCAGATGGACACATGGCACAGTGGATAAAGGCGTTGATTAAATCCAGTAACAGACCCAAAAGTTGTGAGTTCAATACCCGGTAAAGGCAGTGGAGAACATTAGCAGGAGATAACTGATAACTGACATCCATTGATCTACGCCAGTAATCGAAATAAAGGGTTCAGTTCGAAATTCCAACCACCTGAAGAAGGCCGGAGCGTACAAAGGCCGAAACGTTGTGACAAATATGGCGACAAAGTTGAGGACAATAGTCCAACTAATGTAAATATCGCAGAAGCCATACTCATTTCACGTTTCCATGTGTATTTCCTAGTTACTAGTGTTTTCAGAGTAAGGCATTCTTAGTATCCGCCTGCAGTAAAACATCACTGTCTCATCGACACACTTAATTATCCGGTATTAAAATTTACCCCATTAACTTTATACTGGAAGTCACACATGACAAAGCAGTTGAAATGATTATTTCCTTAGTTTTCAACAAAATATTTCTTCATTATATTTCGCTTGGTTTCTGAGAGAACCAATCGTTATACTGGTACTCTTTCGGGCCTCTATATCACACATTCCATTGTCTATTATTACATAATTCAGTTACTGCTTGAGTCTAGTGTTTCAAATCTGAAGCTTACACCTTTGACTGCCTCTTCTGCCGTCGACTGTATATTGTAGTCAAATTTTAATCATACGTTGTTGTCATTTCTCAATAACTCTCGTCCATATATTTGGACAAATTAAACATTGACTTTTCGCCATGAAATATATCCTCAAATGTCACTGTGCTACAAAAATTATACTGCTTGTTTATTATTATTATAAGCATGAGTACGTCTCTCAAATAGCGAACGTCATCATACAAAAAAATAATAACACATTGTAGAAATGCTAGGAAGTTAAAGGCCTGCCAATATATTTCGCATAATCCATTCTGAAAATTAGCATCACTTAGATAAGGCCAAAGAGAATAATGCTTTATTTCATAAATATTTTTTTATAATCCATTCTGAAAAATTAGCATCACTGTCGATGTATGAATAGATTTATGATCTAAATAAAAAATAAAAATTCTCAGAAATATTGCTGAAAAAAACAAAGAGAATAAGATAAAAAAATTTGAAAACACTAGTTTTATTTCATGTATAAATATTTTACCTTTGGTGAAGCAGTTTTCTTCATCAAAATATGTTGTCCTTCTTCTACCGCGTTAATATTCTGCAAGTATATTTTGAAAAATTGGGGCGGGATGATATATGAAGAATGAATCCAATTGACGGTTAGGTGGCGGTTAGTAGAAATAATATTATTTGGTCGTAGTTGTCTACGTGCTTTAGTAAATGGCCTCGAAGTTTTACAAATGAAGAGCGTGCCAACATCTCAAAATGAAAATTAATTTGAATGAATTATTTGCAAGGTTTTAAACTTTAGATATTTTGGTAAAGCGACAACTTTACTTTCAATTCATCGTTTCAAACAAAAAAAATTCGCAGATGTTTCTATTTATCAAATTTTCAATAAGTTGAGAATGTTGATATTTCCTTCTTCCGTATCACCCACGCAGCAATATATATATATATATATATATATATATATATATATATATATATATAAATAATTAAAATATGGAGTAGATGTCGAGCGGAGGCGAACAATAGTTTTAATAGCACAAACGGGTTATTTTCTGACGCATATATTAAAGGCAATTATGTCAGCTATTTCATCATTGCAATAATATATATATATATATATATATATATATATACTCTGAATAAATATGCCCATCATTTCAGCCTATCACCTGCGGAGCAAGTATACAAATGTCATTCATCAAGGGAAGGAAATAAACCGTTAGATAAAATCATGTTGTATGCATCTGGTTCTAAAATCAGATCTAGAACGTTCATTTGTTAAGATAAATACTATTATCAATTTTGAAGTCATAAATAAAGGTGATTAGTAATAAGGAATGCCAGTAACAATAGCAAAAAGTCTACAGTCCAACGGTATGTAATGGTAACCTGATCTTGATTGCTGTTCCTTAAGGAAAATTCACATAAATGAAAAAAAAATTTTCCCCAATATTTTTTTCAAGAACTACCAAAATTTTTCTGTCTGTGGACAACAAAAGTATCATATAATTCGTTTAATTCATCATCTTGCAGAGTTTCATTCTTCAAAAGCGGATTGGGAATATGTACAATGTACACCATTGTACTTCTGGTTCCTACGTTGTCGCAATATTTTTGTAGTTCTTGAAAAAAAATTTACACAGGAACCAAAAGGTATCATCTTATCAAATCAACCAGCTAAAGAAAAGGAGTAACGGTATACTTGAAGACGCCTTTCTAGTCGGGGGAAGAAACTCCGCACTTTTTAAGATGATGAATTAAACGAATTCATATGATACTTTTTGATTTACAAATAATTACCAGTTTATAAATTGTATTTTGAGATGTTGGCCTCTTCAGACATGCCAGCAATTGGAAAATCAGCGCAGATCTGGTGTTTTTGATGCCAAAATGCAGCCTTTACATCTGCCGACCATAGACGAGAGTCCATAATTTATGCCCGGGTGACCAGCATGGAAATCTTTTAGTATTCTTTTTTTTTGGAATCTGTATATTAGTACATCATCACAGAGAGAATGTCTCTTGAATTTTTCGTCTTTACTAACTTAATTTCTATTATAATGGACCTTAAGCGATAGAAGCGAAAAATATTCCGAGGGATGCGGTATACTCTAAAGTTTCTGTTGCTTTTTTGGAATTTTTTCTGCGTGACCAATTTTGTGGGTGGACAAATATTGTATTCTAAAATTATAAAAAAAATTTTAAGCAATCTATTTGCGGGTATTTTTGACCAATTTTTTGAACCGAATATCGTTACCAGGCTTGTGGTCCTTCTGACATGATACCTGGAATTTTGTTACAGCGAAGATAATTGCCAATGCCTCTTTCTCAATTTACGATAGTTTCGTTCAGCAGGTAGTAGCGATCTGCTTGCATGAGCGATCGGAGCAATAGGCGTGTTGGCATCGGTACGAAACTTTTCGATCAAAATTAGGTTGCTTGCTCGCACAAATCAATGTTTTCTTTTTTTAGTAGAGATCAGAATGTTAAAATCCTGGTAATATACCAAGCCTAAAAAACTTTGTGGACTGTAGATCTTTTTTTGCTGATTGATTTTTATCTGGATTTTTACTTTCTTTATTCACTAATGTCCCTGATTCTTGCATTCCTCCAGGAGAAAAAATCGCATTACTCTAATCACTTTTGAAAAGCTTTGCGTAAATGGTGTTTGTGGTCATCCAATTCACTTTTCACGAGTATATCATCGAGATATGCTATCGTGTAGTCTAATCCGGAAAATTCCATTATAATGCGGGTGTGTTTCAGAACGGTAAACGTTCGTATCTGAACAATCCTTTATGCGTGTTAATGCTTAGAACGTTCTAGAATAACATATAACATTTTTCGAACCAGATGAACACTTCTTCGGGACTTGGTAGTGGATTTTTATTGCGTTGTTCGGTTGAAAAACGGCGAATTTTATTCTTCTTCCCGTTGATGAATGCCCAGTCACAACAATTCTTTTGTCAATTTTTTTCTAATGCGGCAAAAGGGATGCTGTTTTTATTTAAATTGTTTGAATATTTTCCTTCAGCTGTAATTTTGTTTTTTTAAACGTAGTCCTTAGCGAAAACTTAATCAATTCTGTTTTAAATTGTTTAATGTCTTTGCTTTCACTAATGTTGAAATCCATAGATTGAACTTAGTGATTGCGTCAGTCCCAAACAGGTTGTTGGTATATATATTTATATATATATATATATATATATACCCATATTTTTCAAATTTTGATGAAGTCCAATATTTTGTTGGACATAATTGATTTTTCTAGGGAAATGTTACATCCTGAATAAGTTGCATTTTTATATACATTTTAAGAAAAGGTCTAAGTCTTCATCTGACTTAGTAACATGAATGGACATTAGACAATTTCTGCAAATTTTTATATGGACAGTCGATAACTTCGGATAACAAACTGGAAGTTTTTTCTATAGTCTCTGTTTATTCTTGTAGTAGGATACCACGTCTTATTTACGATTTCCTATTTACTTTCTTTACATTTGCGATGCAATTTCTTATTTTTTCTGAATCTTCCTGATTCGCATTTTGAATACTCGGCGAGCTTTATAAGGCATTTCCACCTTTTGACACTAAGCCTAGCATGAAATAATGGTAATCTGTCGATAATTGACAAAGAAAAGCTCTTTTAGATTAATTCGAAATTGTCTTCCTGCTCGTCAAATTTTAAATCCCCTTTTGTGAAATAATTTTGGGTAATATTAACAAATTTTTAAATCCTTGTCTTTTTAAATTTGTAAATTTATGTTCTGACGTTCCCAGTTTTCGTAGTAATAATATTTTTCTCGTCTGTCCATGTTTGGCAATCGACTTCATAAAAGTCCTGATATCTATGGTAATATCTTTCGAAAGTCTTTTCCTTTTCTGGGTTATAGGTAAAACTTTCGATCGTCGACCATATTGTGTCTTGAGAAAAAGTACTTTCATCCGAGTCTTTCTGCTTAGACAGTATAGCTTTCTGTATAAGTACAGTCATTGCTAACTGTTTCTTTTCATTTTCTTCTTGTATTTTATTTTATTTTTCGTGTAGCCCCAGAAATCGTTTTGCATTTTCTTCAATTAACCTTTCCTTTTCTTCCTTTTATTCTTTCTGAAATTTAAATTGTTCTTTCTGAAAACGTTCTTCACTCTCTTGTTGTCTTTGCATCTGATACTTAATGAGTTCCAGCATAGATGATTGAAATTGCTCCATGATTATGTATGTGTAGAGAAAAAAGAAAGCAAAATTATGTGTGTATTTCTTTTTCTCTCTGAGGGGATCCAAAAATGAAATCAAATTCTCTGTCACGACATTTTCTTTTTAGCACAATATATTGCTTATTAAAGATTCTAATTTAATCAATAAGTTAATGTCTAACTTACAGTTTTCTTCTTTTTGTTTATAAACTTTTCAATCATTTGCTGTGAAAAAATGCTTGAACTCTTTTAAATTTTTCCGTGTTGAAAATCGTTTCTTTCGCTGTTGCGATATTTATTTTTCAACGTAGGTTCCTTTTATCCGTTCGAAAGCCTCGTCGCCACTGTAGAGACGAAATATTAATGAGTGGTGGAAATAACATCGTCAAATACCGTAGATTAAATAAAGGAAGGAGTTCGGGAATCCCACTACGTTACACGGAAAGACATACACCCGATGAAGGCCGTAGGGTGGAACGGCAGAACAACTGTGATAGTAATACCAAATATAAGGACAATAGTCTACTTTTAAGTAATGATAATTCCTTATATCAGAAATACAGAAAAAATACCAATGCCGTCAATATGTGCAGTGCATTTCAAATATTGCAAGCTGCTTTTCCTCTTTTTCTGTCCTTGAGATTTTGATTCGTTCATATTCACATTATAAGCGTTCTTTTTGTTCGCATTTTCTTTAAAACGTCCTGGTTGATCACGTGTTCATTCCATGATATTCAGCATCTTTCTGTAGAACATCATCTGTGTTGCCTTCAGTCTACTCGTTAGCGATAATGAACTTGCCCAAGTTTCATGATCATGCATTCTCTCTCGTAAGTTCATTTAATACAATTTTCATCTATTATTAGCTCAAAACCATTTACTACAAACAAAAGGGTGTCGTAAATGTGTTTTTAGTAATGAAATGCAATCAGCATCAAACTTTTTAGACAAATGTTGATATTAATTTTATTCTACTGCCAAATCATCATTATCTACTTAAAATATCAACTATGAGTGCGTTATAATTACGAGTAAAGCAAACAAAAATAATGGATGAATGAATAAGAGAAAATATAAGGGCAACGTAAATTTTATACAAAAGAAATGTTAATACTCGACAATATGTAAGGCGATATTCTCTCCAAAATCCTTTGTTCAAAATAATAGTCCTTATTTCCATATTTTCTCATATCCGCCCACGGTATTATTCACTGTCTATTCGTTCTTATATGATCTTTTAGTCTTTTTACCGTTTCGCATTTATTCTCCACTCCTCATTTTCGCTCGCCTGAACTTCGTTCAGCTGGCATCTCCTTCCGGTCGCTCATTAATAATATTGTCAGGCTTTCGATTTTTTGAAAGCGACATTTTGACTTTAAAATAATTTTTATATTTATTTTCTTTTATTCGATTCTGGTGGCGTTTTGAGAATTTTATTCTTTCTTATTGGAATGTATCTTTCAAGAAGCTTTATCTGCTAGCTTGTGTCGCATCAAAGGAAATTTACACTTTGCTCCACTCGAAAATCTGTTTAAATTTATTATATCTTTACTTCAGTATCTATCTATCTAGCTAGGTAGCTAACTCGCTCGCTATTTTTTGTGTCTAACTAAATATAAATCTGTTCGTACTTACCTATCTATCTATCTATTTCTCTCTCTCTCTCTCTCTCTCTCTGTATATATATATATATATACATATATATATATATATATGGTTGTATTGATGTGAGTTTGTGACTCTGGGTTTCACGCTTTTGCGATCGTCAGACATTCTGTAGAATCAGATTCCTACATTTTTTTGTAAATCTTAAATTTTGTGCAAGTTAAACACATAGAGGCTTCCAACCAAATATAACAACTGATGTATTTTGATTGGTTGTAAAATATTAATTAGGTGTCGTCAACTACGTCCGAAGGTACCGACCCAAATTTTGACCTCTGGTTGACGCCATGAAATGTAAACATGTTTACAAGCCTCCCCACGTGACCAAAAGAACTAATAAAAACGAAACTTCGACGCGACTTGGTCAGTGGGCACTTAAAATATTGAACCAATTCACTTGACTTCATTGGAAATCAACACAGCAAAGAGACGAAGTTTATCTTCAATACAACAACAAACTTTGTCAACCATCTCCAGGCTTAATGCTCACTCCCAGAAAATATTCCATTCCACAAGAAGAATCTCTGGTTAATGAGCCATAACTCTATAACAATCAGTGAGTCAAGACAATACTTTTTTCTACTTAATACACAATAAAACATCTGTTTAATT
>CAHIKZ030000347.1:65000-157500 GCA_903632075.3 Acanthosepion pharaonis
GAGAGAGAAATAAAGAAAGAAAGAGAAAAAGAAAGAAAGAGAGAAAGAGAGAGAATATGAAAATATTATTATGGAGTGAGAACAATATAAATATGCATTTTGTTCTGTGTGCAGGATTTACATCCACAACTATTCTGTTTCTAACTTTAATAAATATTTGCCTGCGAAATAATAAGGTTGTAGGAGGCTGAGTTCAATAGTATTAGTCTAAGGGTAGTAATCATTCATGCAAATGTTTCATTGTTCCAGATTTAGCTGAGATAAACAAACAGTTATTTAATCACGTATTAGTTGCTTACACTCCATTGCTACTTACTATCATTGATCATAATACTGTAAAACTAATATTTCAAATGATTATGTTTAAGGACAATATGTCACCATTTTTTTTTAATATTACCTAAATGTAATGTTTCTACACGGAAGGTTTTTTATGTAGCATTTCACAACAATTACGTTATATTTTAAATATTATTAATTTATGAAACATCCATGAGAATTGTTTCATGTATTTCATTTAAGATTTATGTTCTATTTTCATTTTCATTTGATGTGTTGTTTTTCTTTTTTTTAATCGAGAAGACGGTTAAGTCACAATGATCTGAGCAGCATTGATCACGTCTTCATTTTTCTTCAGGCCCATTTGGTAACTCCAATTAGTGTATCAAATTTAGTAATAAACCTCGACAATTAAAATTCTATTTTTTAATCCAGAGATGTGGTAAAGCATGGTGGGGTGTAAAAGACATGTTACTTTTTCTGGTCAGATCGTCCTTCCATTTCCCGGCAAACATCCCGACTAACTTACAAGGAGATATAGTCTTTAAATATGGAAGATTGCAGAACTTATTATAAAATACGTATTATGTTCTCTTGGAATAAATCTGCTTTAAAAACAAAAAAAAATACATTATAATGAATATCACTTCTCTAAGACTATTTCTGTTGTCATAACTTATCATGGAAATAATGGCACTCGTATTAATATATAAAGGACATCGTCAATTAATGGCCCCTATTTTTCACCAAACAGAATAAATTCCTACAAAACTAGGTCTGAAAACCCGTGTCAGGATATCAGCAGTTGATGATAAAAGCATCAGTTGAACACGTTCTTAAATACTCGCAAAACTTTCGACAAATTGCCGCTTATGCTGTTGTAACACAATATCTCCAAATACGGCATTTCTGTTAAAATCCCCTCAATTACCAAACCCATCTTCTCAGGTAGGTCAATGAAGGTCGATATTAATAGATATGACGACCATGAGATCAATGCAGGTGTCCCTAAACTTTTTTTCTGCTATAGAGTAACGGTCGATTTAAGAACGAACTTAGATAGTACGTAAAGATATTTTTAGAACGCACAACATTTTATGCGAAAAGTAAAAAAAAAATATCAAGAAGAAGAATTACAAATCTACAGAAACTCTGACAATAATCCGATGTACAAATATTATCGGTTTTCTTTTCACGTTAGTCTTTTCTGATTTTTTCTCCCCCTATACTTTTAGTATACTTTCTTACCCTTCCCAGTTCTCCACCGACTTATCCACTATGATATCATACCGTTCCGCCTTTCTTTCTTTTATTATCATTCCTTTATGAACTCTTCGACTGGAAACGTGTGCGGTTCCTTATTTTCTTTTATTTTCCTTTTTATTTACATCGCTCGTTAGTTCTTCCATTTTATATTTTTCTCTTTCGCTAGTCTTTTATTCCATACATTTTACCTTATTTAATTTTTTGTTTTGTGCGTTAATCCTTCTATTTGTTGTTTTAGTAACAATTAGTTTTTTTGATGTTTTCTCTTTTATATATCATTTGCTCTCAATGAAAGTTCTCAGCATTTTCCCGAAGATTTAAACGAGTCTCCCAAAGTGCAACTGCAGCCAAAGATTTCCATGCCAATATTTGACTAAGAACTTCTACATGATATATTTTCTTATTATTTGATCCTGTGACATACTGGGTGTCCAGTGACCGATGAATGCAAATCATGATTTTTTCCGGCATTCTAAATTTTTATAAGCTGGAAATTTAAAAATATTATTATAATGAGGCATAGAACTTCAGGTAACGTTCGTCTCTCAGGCAATATTGTAAGTATTTCAATATTATTATTCAGATATTAATTTTAATTTCTCCATTAATTTCTATATTATAATTTCTTCCTTATTTGTATTTTGCATGTCGTATGTTACAAAAAACTGCCAAGACAATCTATCACGACTTTTCGATATCTATTACGACAATGAAATTTGAAATGAGCAAATATGTAAGAAGCAAATGTTCACGCCGGAGATCTATATCATTTCCATAAGGGAAGCATAATAACTTTATCACCCATATGTCAGTTATAACTGTAGAAACGGTAAAACATGAGCTAAAATATTTTACTCAGACATTATCAGCATGAGAACGAAAAGATATAGCCATAGAATTAACACCCAGTAGGAAGCAGTAAATGGAGAAGAAGCTTAAATACTGGAATGTAATAAAAACCTTTAATCCCGATAAAACGTTGAAAAAATATTAATTTTCCGTAAAATATATCTTAATCTATTATCGTCTTAACGGATAATGAAATCATATGGAATATGTGATAATAGGGGGCATGTTTATATTATTTTGATATCTTGATAGAAATAGAAATCTATTTAAATTGGGCATATCATAAAAAGGTCTTTCCTGAGTAAATTTGTAAATCATACTACAAAGGAACGATTAAACCAATTCGCAAAGGATATTAATAAATAATTATCAAAAGATTTTTTGCTTGTCCCTGAATATCAATATGATATGAAATAATACAAAATGCAAACCGTCGTGTTCACTTAAATTTCATTTGCAAATATAATTCAGTAATAAATGGGGTTTACAAGTGGAGGAGATGTTGTTTGATTTCTTTTCATTACGGCATATCAAGCATTTGCAGGTTATTTAAAGCCGGAAATTATATTTAGAATATAAGGATTTTATGAAGCTAATAATGATTTTCTGATATATATACTGCGAAATAACTAATAAACGGTGAGGACAAGGTTAATTCATACATTTCTTAAGATTATTTGCGCGTAAGCTAATATTAAAAATCTACCATGAATTGGAACTTGATTCTCCGTGATTCAATTCTTAGCCATTATCCATTGCCCCTGCACATCAAAGTTAACAGCACATGGAATTCCCAAAAAATCACGCATCTAAGTACTGACCTGATTCCACATTGCTTAATTTTGGTGATCGTGCGAGAATCGGCGTTTGAACGTGACAAGGCCATAAGCATGTGGAAGAGTGAGAGTCCACGAGCAAGAAATAATTAATTCTTTTTAAGATTTGAAGAAACATTTCTATGTCCAATGCAATGTTGTAAATTAAACAATTAAGAGAAATAATTTACATACATTTGAAAATAAGTTAACCATATTCTCTTTCTTTTTAAGTCACATCGTGCGAAGGAATATGTTGCAATCATAGGCATTTGTACATCTTGTCCTTCATTTGGAATATATAAAAAAGATGATTTGCAACTTTCTGTAAAAAAATATTGAACATTTCAAATAATAGATCGCAGATACAATAAACTTGTCTTCATAATTCACATCTGGGGATGAAGTGTACTTGTGTAAAAAAAAGGCTGCGGCGCCTTCCTTGATAAATTTCAACTTATTATCAAGTTAATTCGTGAAATAAAAAAGTGTATTACAAACATAGACATAATATTCGTATATTATTTAACAAAACTTGTTCGAAGGAAAATATGCTGCAATATATATATATATATATATATATATATATATATATATATATATATATATATATATATATCTGTGTGTGCGTGTGTGTGCAAGAAGACAGCTTTTCGTAAAATAGATCATTTAGATGCTTCAGCAGACATAATCAGTGATGTTTCTAGCCGAGGTTATTTAGGGTTTAAAGGCCTTCAACATCATATCACCTCACCGAAGTGATCCAAACGATACTAATCGGGTATTGACTTGTGTCCCAGCCATATAATTTTGTCCATGTTTTAATCAAACACTGCGACTCTAGTTGGCAGTGTATAGTCATATAACAAGGAGCTTACGCACTTTCATAAAAAAATTGATACAAACGCATAGATTGTTTCGATCTGTCTTGAAGCGGTAACATTGTTTATGAAAAGAGGAGAATTTATTTATTGCCGGAAAAGAAGTCATATATCATACTTGGTGGTATATGTTCACTTTTATAGTTTTGAATACTCATTAAATAGTTGTTTTTTAAAAGACTAATAGATGCAAATATTGATAACATCTTTCACGTTTTATCTGTGATATTTCCTTTAAGAAATCAAACACACAAGGAAAGAAAACATACCTTAAAAATCTATTTCACTGAGAAATCAAAGAATTTAAATGACGAGAAGATCAGGATATCTTGGACTCGTTTAAAAAGAAATACAAAAATATCACAATTAATGTCTAAAGTACACCTAAAAATAAAAATTGAAGGAAAAACGGAGAAAGTTGATAAACGCATTTTTCTCCAACATGAAGCTCTAAATGGTGGCTTAATTGAAATCAGTCTGCTCCTTTAATATCTTTCTTGATTATCTGTCTTTAGAAAAAATTCAAATCTGTCTCATTGATTGACATTTTAATTACGGTCAGTTGTGGTGGGAATTAATTACTCTACGCTGATAAAGGACAGGAAATGAGTTAGGAAAATTAGGAATTTGCTCAGCTAGTTTTAACGGTACAATAGTTCGATTTAACCTAGTTCAAGATTCTAATTTTGATTATAAAAAAAAAAACATCGTATTGAGCAGTTTACGATCTCCAAGAATGTACCAACGTTATTTTCCTGAGAATACTTGACAAATTTTAAAATTATTTTGTATCGTCTGACCTTATTCAATTTTAATAAATTTTCACGCAATGTCATTTATAGAGAAAAAAGCAAGGATCATATTAAAAATAATCTGTTAAAAAATATCCCTTAAACCCATTTAAACATTTGATCGTTTTTTTTAATCAGTGAAACTATGCGATATTTTAATAGAGAAATTGTTATACTTTCGTTCAATTAAATTATCTTGTGATGAATGCACTCGTTTCACATGATATTTGAATCAATATATAAAACATCTTTTAAGGAGTACTGCTTAAGGATCCATGCAATCTGTTTTTCCTAAAATTCTTCAAGTAATTTATCGGCAAGGAAATATGATAAATGATTAAATTATCTTGCTGCTAAAGCTGCAATTGCTGAGAGAAGGGAATTTATTCAATGCAAGATTTTAGAAAATCATTAAAACTAAATTATCCTAAAAAGAGAAAGACGCTTGACATTAGGGCAATCATTAACTAATTATTCTCGAAAGTATTTCCTAGTGAGTTTAATCTTCCAGCTGATGCTCTTGAAAATAATGATAATAGCGATTTTATTCATATTCTTAAAATCCTGTTAAAGGGACAAAAACTGCAAAGAATGGCTTCAGATAAAATAATATCTCTGATATCTAAAATCATTAAATTTGATCTGACTATAGTAGAAAACCTAGGCTAATATTTGTGTACGAAGGTATACAAAACAGTTTGTCTAGACAGGAACTTATTCACAAATGCAACAAAAATAAGACAAACTAAAATTTTCGACATTGCAATAAATACTAATGTTAATACTAGCCATTTTTCTAAAAAGAAACACTTGCCATTCATTAACGCTTTCTGTTGAAATTTATAAAAATATCTTAAACATTTTTCAGGAAAATACTTTTCTCTAGTCAAGTAGTTATACCTATTTCCAGTATTGATAATGATGGGGATATTACAAACATTTTATTTGAAATAGAATGGAATGCCAACGCGTTGATTATGACATTAATCTCACTTCGAGTTACATCTGTTATCCATTTAATTTATAGTACCATTGATTGTCCTCAAACGATGTAGGTTCTGTTATTTCGTACAAACCTTTGATTTTATTTGAGGTTCGAACAAGAGTTTTCTATGGCAACATCCGAGTCTTCTTTCAATAAATGCCATTGTTAAATGTGGTTGTATACAGCAGTCAGATTAGATATGTCTGAATTGGTTGAGGCCAGGTATGACATCCATATGAAAATCTTGTTCTGATGAAACTATATTCTGACACGGGTTTTCAGACCTAGTTTTGTAGGAATTTATTCTGTTTGTTGAAAAATAGGGGCCATTAATTGACGGTGTCCTTTATATATTAATACGAGTGTCATTATTTATTTATTTTTCGTTCAATTAAAATATTATTTACTAACATTTTTGCGTGTTTTGCAGGTGATCAAATTTGGTTTACCAAAGAAAATACATTGGCAATTACTACCACACAGTCGTTATAAATTGGACAGTCTCACCATTTATCTAACAACTGGCAGTAGAGTACGGCGTTGCCCGGGGATATAACAGTAAGAGATAGATCAAGTATCCACCATCATAAGGACTGAAAAATTAAATTGACAAAGATTATTGTTTAAGGTTGACGGACACGCATGCTTTAAATATATATATATATTTTTTTTTTACGAATTCGTCAAACCTAAACTCAAACAAAACATTGTTTTCAATCGTTATGAGTCTACCGATTGAATAGAATAATTATATAAACAATTGACTTCTAAATGGAATTTTTAAAGCATTCTGAATGTAAAAATAAAGAAAAAAGTGTGCAAGACAATAAGAAACACTACATGCCAAAAAAAAAAGGGAAGTTTTGTTGAAATCGGTTGAAAAATATAGGTAGCCTTTCTGTAATCTTTTAGTTTTAAAATTTATGATTTTTTCTTATTGAATACAGTAAAAGAAATTGCATATTTTGCTTGTGGTGATTCATAATTAGAATTCTGATTTGAATATATTTTACACTCGTTGTTTCTAATACAAAAAATATTAACTTTATTTGGGTTTATTAATTATGATCTAACAAATCTTATTCATTTAGTAGCCTTTCTGTAATAATAATCTTTTACAAATTATGATTTTTACTTATTGAATACAGTAAAAAAATTGGACACCATGTGTATTTAAATTAGTTTCCCGTTCCGGTTATTATTTTTAGTTAGGACTTGTGTATGTTTAGATTTCATTATCTTTCCCTAAAGATAAAGAATTTATCCGATGTTTGTATTCGTACAATCAGTATGGATCGTTAGATTATTGTTTAAGGTTGACGGACACGCATGTCTTAATTAGTTTTTATTTTTTACGAATTGGTCAAACCCAAACTGAAACAAAAACATTGTTTTCAATCGTTATGAGTCCGAGTCTTCTTTCAATAAATGCCATTGTTAAATGCGGTTGTATACAGCAGTCAGATTAGATATGTCTGAATTGGTTGAGGCCAGGTATGACATCCATATGAAAATCTTGTTCTGATGAAATGACAAGAACAGAACAAGATTTTCATATGGATGTCATACCTGAATATTGAATAGAATCTTATTATAAATAATTGTTTTGTAAATGGAATTTTTAAAGCATTCTGAATGTTAAAAATAAAGAAAAAAGTGTGCAAGAGAATAAGAAAAACTACCTGCCAAAAAAAAAAAAGTGAATTTTGTTTTATCGGCTTAAAAATATAGGAAATCCAATGTGAGTTGTCCCCCTTCCATTTTCACGATGTCTCTTAATCGTGTTTTCAAATTGATTTTGTGCAAAAACAATTATATTTTTCCCATTTTTGGCGCCGTTAGAACCACCACAAGGTAATTTTATGTAGTCCTGTGAAGTTTTGTTGAAATTGGTTGAAAAATTTGGGAAATCCGATCCAACATATAAACGTTACACACACACACACACACACACACACACACACAATCTGCGTTTTATAATAAGACAATTTAAACAGTTAGAATATTTCTGTTTCTAGAGGTTATCTATCTTCACCTCTCTCGAAAGACCAAGTCAAAATAAATTTTTAAAAAAGATTAACACATTCTAGGATTAAATAGCAATTTATACTTGCTCAACGAAAACAGTACCCACAGAAATAAGTAAAAAACTTTTTAGAACACTAAACGTAGAAAACAACTAGCCAATAAAGATGAGATCTCTTCTATAATGTAACACATGCAGAGATAAGGAAGTCGCCGATAAAAATTTCCACATCATTTTTCTTACATGATTTCATTGTAAGAGTATAGAGGCGTGCAACAAAATTCAGATTTTTAAATTCATTCTCATCAAGATTCGCTTTGTTAAGAAATCGCACTAATATACAATAAATATTGTTAGGTTTTTATCAATATTAGTTTTGATAATTTTTTATCTTTCCAATTTCTTTCCACATACATTACATTCACTTACGTGCTAATAACATTGGGAAAGTTATGAATCCTCTTCTTTTGCCCCCATTGCTAATATCCAATTCGTAAATAGCAAGAGAGAACTGGTTGTATAGCTTTGAATGGAAACTGGTCTACCGCAGAAAGAAATAACAAACTACTGCGGGAAAACTCGATAGTCATGTATCGAAAGTTACATGATCGCCTAACCCTGACACACACACGCGCGAGCACACACACAGAAACACACACACACACAGAGAAAATATTGTACAAAACACATTACAAATAAATAATTTTTTCTGGAATTTTAAATGTCTTTTCTTAGGCATTATCAAACTATTGTAATTTTGTAAAATATCGATTTAATCATTTTAATGAATCGCTTTGCTGCGTCTTCACGTGTGAGTTAGTATTGGCGTTTTTCCTTATGAATAATGGTTCTTGCTAAATGTTTTATTATTGCTATGATATTTTAGGTTAAATTATCTAATTATTTGTAGTAATCTTTCACATGAAATTTTATAATGATTTTATCATATCCTTGAAAATAAATATTCATTACGATTTAACCAGACAACTTACAATTCTGTCTCTGTCTGTCCTTCTGTTTATCGCTCTCTCTCTCTCTCTCTCTCTCTATATATATATATATATATATATATATATATATATATATATATATATGTGTGTGTGTGTGTGTGTGAGTGCGTGTATTTGCGTTATAGTATCTTGTAAAATATCAGGGTATTGCATCAATATACAAAAGGTTATTACAAAACAACATGCAAAAAATTTTTATCATATATATATATATATATATATATATATATATATATGTGTGTGTGTGTGTGTGTGTGTGTGTGTGTGTGGAAAAACTGTAATGTTAACGTCCTACCATTGGTCCTACTGTCTTTTATATTTATAAATATTGTTTATTCTACAGGAAATCTCAGAGAAATTTATAAAGATCAATGTTGAATAAAAAGTAAAAACCCGAAGGAGTTCAACAGAAGGAACTACTAGATTAGAAGTTCTCGCTACAACTAACCATTTCAAGAGTAAAATGATGAGGCTTCACAACCAAACTATTAGTACGCTTGAAATCATAATATCTATACTTCGGAAAAATTGCTATAGTAATTATTAATAAAAAAGGCAGAGCGAACAGTGTTACGATAAGCTGACTGAAGCTGAGATGCTATGCCAGGACGGATAATATTGCAGTTTCTTTGTATTAAATCAAGAATAGCGAAATACATAGAAGAACCACTAGACAAGAAGCGGCAGCTGGATTCAAAACAAGAACAAAAAGTGAATATATATATATATATATATATATATATATATATATATATATATATATATATATATATATGTCGTAATCTGTCGAGTATCGTAATCTGTCCGTCCGTCCAGAGGAAAGGTCCGGGAAGAGAGACTCCTTTCTACGTAGCCGACCACAAGCCAAATGACTTATCGCGATTGATCTAACCCCCTGTCACAATCTCGTACCCACTGATTTATTTGCTGACTTCTTCAATCTCGGCCTTGTACGACACAAGAACCGAAACGTCGACAGCATATGCAGAATACTTGGCCGAGGTGGTAGAAACTGGTAGGGAAATTCTGCATATAACCGGATTGAATTTTTATCTTGCGAACGCAAGAACGTAAACCATAGGTGAAAGCGGGCAACCTTGACGAATAGAACGAGGCAATACGAAAGGTTCTGATCGTACCCCATTCACTTCCGCCAGCGCAACGAGAGTCGCATACAGAAGTCGAATCCAGCTTCGAATGTACGGCCTGAAAGCGGCCGCCGAAAGAAGAGCCTCCAAGAATCGATGGTCAACTTTATGGAAGTGATTGGTCTGATCTAAATTGATCAGCGCGGCTTCACTGTCGACATGCTCGATGATCAAGCGGACCATATAAATCTGCTCGGAGCCAGTCAAACTAGAGAGGACAGCGTGCAAACAGTTGGCTAAAATATTTGCCAAAATCTTTAACTCTGTATTTAATACGGTTAAGTGGCGAAAGTTGCCTAACCCATCCCCATCGTTCTTGTACTTGCGCAGCATCTTGATCACACCCCTGGTTAAGTGTTGATGTATAGACCTCTGCTTCATCATTTTGTTATAAAGCAGTTCCAGCAAAGGAATACAAACGGGCGACAGCCTCAAGTAAACTTCGTAGGAAAGACCATCTAATCCGGGAGAATTTTCCAGGCCAAACTGCTTCACCGCTTTTCAGATTTCCCTCTCTGTGATAGAACACTTGCACCCAGCCGCTTCATCTGCCTCAAGGTAGTGAAATGGGGTTAATAGGCATCGAATTGATCATGGCTAAGACCAGGGTCCCTGGTGAAAAGTTGCTGAAAGTAATCTCGAAAGGCCTCGCATATGCCCGCATTTGTTGTCACGGTCCGCTTATCCGGCAATTTGACGCGCGCGTTATGTTGCCAAGACGTATTCCGAGACTCATCTGTACGCATTTTTCTTTCTTTGGTAGGCTCTGCTGAGTCTGCGGAAATGCTACGTTGTCTTTTTTCTGTTTCTATTTTTGGGAGTGAATTGCTAGCGGTTTTAACAGGGGATGAATTGGGAGTTATGCTCGGAGTGAGTTTTTTAAGGGTGATTTGAAAAGAAAGTTTTTCTTCAAGGGAATCAATTTGGAAGGGATCATGGTTATAGTTTTTAGGACTAGTGGTGGAGCCACAGGAAGCTCTTTTGTAGTTGATGAAGATGGAACTGATGAAGATGGCCTAAGATTTATGGGTGGTATAATCCGTTTTTCCTTTAGGGACACTTTTAGATTTTTTAGTTTTTCATTCTTTTCGAAGGGCTCGTATTTCAGGTGCTTGTTGGCGCAGTTGTTCAGAGTAGGTGGTCGAAGAGTTGCCTTTAGAATTGGTAATAGAGTGTGGCTGTGCGTGTCTTTAACCATGGAGACTTCAGTGGGACGATGTCTCGCTGCCCGGAGCTTCCCTTTGACCCTACCAACCACCTGCCACTCTCCTTCTCCGCAACCGTACTAGCGGCGGGCAAATGATTTTTGGGGAATGGTGGCTGAGCGATAGACCAACCATGGGTTTAAAAACACTTGTCCTGATCGCTGGCATGGCCATTACAGGCGTGGCGGATGCAACAGATTCGGTCGCAGGGGATTTGTGTCGACAGGGGTCAGAATCACAGGGGCTATCTTCTTTGTGCAGGAAGAAAGCAGGTGACCAGTCTGTCCACACTCCCAGCAAGTTGGACTACGCCTGATGATAGTAATTGCCATTTTCTGGCCCTCTACGTCCAAACAGTTTAGGCTGGAGATGAAAGCTTTCCGATATATCTTTATTTCGAAAATCCATACACAGCTAAGATCGTCAGAGGAAGCACTGAGTATCTGGTCAAATTGGCATAGATATGCAGCCAATGCTTCGCGGCGATCTGAGAAGGAACCTCAAATACTGATACAGGGTACTCTGACTGAATTCATATTCCCTACGAAGAATAAGTTCTTTTGTTATAAGATCATGTCTGGATGCTGCTTCACAGTCGGCAAGTGTGTGTGGCGGTACGTCTCACATGAAATGTCCCTTTTCTTTGTTTACCCTCTGAGGTTGATCCCCAGAGAGATTAGAGATTATTTACGGTATCTTTAGTGGAGCGACATATTTTGCGCGAAGCCTTGTCCACCACAAAGACTGACACAATATTTTTTCTCAACTCACTTTAGTTCCTCCAGATTGACTCATAGCCCTGCTGCAGTTGTGCGTAACTTTTAGCTTCCTCGAGGAAATCGGTGCTCTTGAATGTACACTTAGAAGGAGACATCCAGCAGGAGGGTCTCTCTCTCACCGTTACACTTTCGTCCTTGCATTTGTCAGTGATCATATGCTGCCGATTTTTGATTTGGTACATTTTGTTGATATTCTGCTACCATATTTTAGTCTGTTTTTTTTTAAGGATGTTGACACTTTCCATCGCCAACAACTTCCGAAAGTTCACTATCGATTTCTGCAAGTCTTACTACTAAATATTTTCATGTCGCATACCTATATTTATTACGACCAGCAATATATAGTCGTATGTTATGACAAACTGTCATGCTTGTATAAACAAAAAATAGTGTTTTTTGTGGGCTATAGCGGTTGCCTATGCTTATGTGAACCATGAAGATGCTCAAGGTTTCACTTGGTAATTCCATGTCGGATTTGATACAAGGAGAAAGCTCAAATCATATCAGTCGAAGGGCCTTCAGAAAGAAAATCACGGATTGAGTGCCAGTAAGCATGCTCGTAATGCAAAAAGTTCTGATGAATAGGCTGTTTCTGTTTAATAGTGATTGGAACGAAATTCCAATAGATGCTACAGACTGATCAGAGGTATGTGTTGCGAAGCTTGCCAAGAGCGAATATAGGAGATAAGAATTAAATAAAGCAGATGATTGCTCGGCTTTGCTAAGGAAAGCAGCAGGGAAATATACGATTTTAGTAAGGGATTGTGCGGTTAAAAAATTTATACTGAATACTTTCAGCATTAGTACCATTAGAATGTTTAAACCACGTTTCATTGTGTGCATTAAAATCACCGAAGATTAAGATTTTCGCAGATGGATGAAGAGAGAGTGCCTTTTTATACTCTCAGAGATTGTGTCTAATATTCTGGGGTCCTGGAAAGAGAGGGAGCGATAACGGAAAAAGAGATACCTAACAAAGTTTAATAATAAAAGACGGAACATATGATGGAGTTTTCTGGGGTCTGGAGATACAATTCCCTGTTCATCGGAAGATCTAAACAACAAGCCCATTCACGGGAAAGCTGGAATATTTCAAGCAAAAAGGAATATAGTCTGGAACGAAAAATTCATTGGTAGAATGGAAGAATTTAAATTTGATTTTAAAAAAGGCACTGATATCTGGTGACCTTTGCAAGCGAAAAGATTCTCCGTTGAAGAATTTGAAACGCATTCCACAAATGTTGGCGAAAAATAAGGTTGAGGTGGATAGGTGATTTTGTTTTTACTAGTGTACTTGTATTTATTTTCGTTGAGATTTTCTAAGATTTGTGATGAGGGGAAAGAGAAAAGGCCACCATAATTATCACTCCCTGTTTTCCATGGCAATACAAACTAGTTAAAGCGTAGCTGAGAAAGGAGAATAATGTTGTCTCAGAGTTACCACCAGTAATATATGCAGGGACACCTACCTTGTGAGATATGGCATTACAAATACTCCGGTGTTATGCAACTGTTGATCAGAGCAGCCTCTCTAGACCAAACCCGGTAACCAGCTGATCGAAAGCCACAGCCAATGATTAGTCTGATCTTCGAAGTGTTAAGATAGATAAATCTTTATGACCTTGGCAGTAGAATAACATAAAGAACATTGAACAAGGAATTATGCTTTACAATATTAACCTATTCGCAGCACAGAAGTAATGGACAAATTTATCGAGATGTCAACTCTAGGGACGATGCCGAATAAGGCTGTAAACCTCAACAAGGACTGGGGGAGACTACTGCATGATTAATATTTTGGTATTATTTACAGTATATCAATAAATGCTTTAGGGGAAAAGAATTATGATATGACTAAACTTTGAAATAGTAAAACATATTCAGTGTCAAGTTAACTATGATATCTCTTAATTAAAAGAAAAATCAGGCATAAGCAATAAGATAGAATTTATATTACGTCTTGGCTTGATATAAATTCAGGAGTTTAGTACAAAACGTCGGTATGGTAAAAAATTATTCACTCTTGTCACGTCAAAAGATTCAAGCATCAATGTATAACATTAGGTAAGCGGTTATTCTAGAACAAAAGTTTACGAGTTAGGCGTTGTCACACCTTTCCTAAATTACCATTACGACAATTTAAAAATTAATTCTAATCTAAACAAGTTGAAAAAGGGGCTGAAGCTAAAACTTTAAAAATTACTAGCAACTGAGAAAATAATATAAAGGAAAATAAGAAAGGAAGAACAAAATAGCATATGGTGTTATGAGTTACTTGTATATAACGGCTCAAATGTAAGATTTAAAATAGCCATTTTAACTGAATTAATATCAATGGTGCTATGTGTCGGCGACTCTGAAATGGGTTTTGATTTCCAAAGCCGAAAATATAAAAACATAGTGTTTATCAAAAAGATTCGTGTCTAACACAGTCACCAAAAGAGATCAGCCACATACGAATGGCACATTTCAATATATATATATATATATATATATATATATATATATATATATATATATATATATATATATATATATATATATATATATTCCTTCATCTTTGTGTTATCAATCTAAAATATAGTTTAAACAGTTGTGCTCAGTTTGGTGCTAAATTTAACAGTATCAAAATAATAGCAATCGAGAAAATAAAATAAATTATAATAACGAAGGCAGGACAAATAAACAACAACAAAAGAACAAAAAACTAAAAGGCACAAGACATTCTAAGTTACTTCTGAATAACGGTATAAATTTATGATGTCTTTCAAATGAATGATATAAAATTAAATTACCTGAAACAAGAGACAATCAAGGAGAAAAATCCTTTATAGATATATGTAATATTAAATATTTTTTCTCCTAAACATAAAAGAATTTAATTGGAAGCACACAAACTAAGGAAGTGTACATTACAAAAGAATATAAATGTTTTAATTAATAAATTTGGCTAAATATTGAGAGATCGCTAATAAACCAATATAAAGAACTACTGAAAATCTGTTTAAACATGTATCTAAGGAGTTAACTTTATTTCAGATTTTTGACCTCAATATCAGCAAGACATAGTCACTGAATCAAAGTAATTATATTTGAATGTCTAATAGTGTCAATTCATATATTTAACACGCATTCGAAATAGTATGTTCATAAAAAAGATCCTTAACATTTATTGTGATTTCTTATATTTTCATCTTTGTAAAGTTTAATGCAAATATACATTATCAAACGTGCAAAGCACAGTAATTTTGGCGTTTTACATAATTTCCCAGTTTAGAATATATACAATGAAACATTAGCTTGTTCAGAAAATAATTACAAAAATGTAGAATCAACTTTTATTCCTTAATATATTTAATCAGTTTTAAATCAGAACCCTGAACATTTATACATGTCTGTAATCGATTTACAAGATTATTTAGGGTTAAAGTAGAAAACAATATTGGGCGATACAAAATCTTTGAATCATTCCATGGTAATTGTTCGGATGAACTACTTGCCATGATACTTAGACTTGTTGAATTTAAGCGGCGTAATAGACTGTCGTCGATATATCATCAATTTATAGTTGTGCTCTCTAGAATTAGCAGTATGTTCAATGTTAACAATTTTCTCACACTTCTCACTTGGGCAAAGATCGTCAGGCTCTATGCTTTCAAGCCAACTTCAAACTTCCAAAATCTAAATGCAACGCCAACTGTCCTTATTCTTCTACTCTCTTTCCGTTCATGAGTCATGTTTCTGTTCCTACTTCTTCTACACCTAATAACCCATTCTTTCTGAGCTGCTTTATTACCTTTCTTAGGGAGAAATTGATTAAAGAAAAGGAGTAAATGAAGGGAAGCTCTATTTTCGGCATGATTTTCTTATGTGTATTGACTTGAAGACAGTGAAACACCTGTAAGATATAACAATTTATATCTGTACAGTGGAAAATAATCATTTCCAATGTATTCACTAATTACATGCTCATTATAATAACGGGACCAAATTTAGTATTTATTCTTATCCCAGAATAAGCATTTCCACAGCGGAATACGCCGTATATAATTTTTTCTTTGATGATATTGCTTATATTTCCGCAATGATGACCTTTTTTTAAATTCCTTATGTAATACACAAATCAACTACATTGCTATTTGAGAAAATCGGGAATAAATTATAACATACAATTTCTTAAATCTTTATTCTACTTCAACCCTTAAATATCTGGCTTGAAAAAATTTCATTAAACTTTCTGAAAATGAATATTATTAATATATCAGTTATTCGGACTGATAGCATTTATTATCAGATTTCAAAAGATAAATTTCCTAGCGTAGGTTGTTTTTTTCCAACGTCTAGAATGCAATACTTTCATTATTCTTTTAACAAATTTAATGTAATTCTAGTTCTTGCTTTAATCCCTGGTTTTTGTTCTATAATTTCATTGTCTTATCCAAACCTGAGATTAGAAGTATCAAAGATTTATACAGTGATCAAACCGCCTTCATCCAGATAGAATAACAATTTAGCAAATACAAATAGAAAGGGGCATAAAACGTGGATGCCTCTTCTCACGAGATATATTCAATCGTTACAGTGAAGCAATTCTTCCATAATTAAAACTATACGAAGTTCCCTGATTAGGGAACAAAAACTTTGATCTTTAGATGTTACTAAGTTGATAGCAGAAAAAGAAACACAGGAAATTCTACAGACGTGAGAAGTCAATGCATCGTTTTCAACAAGAAAATAGTCCAACTTACGAATTACAGGTTGAATAAACAGAATTAATGAAGCACAGAAAATTTAAATAGCTTTTTAACAGAAAAGGAGAACATGAGAAACTGAAAACTAAATGTGCATTGGGATAGCAAAAAATGTCCTTCAAAAATCTTGGAAGCTATTATAGAACTGGAAACGTTCGATAGCAACAAAAATAAGATTCATGATTTACTATCTTATATTAGTCGTCCTTTATAAAATAAAGAAAGTGGGCTTAGAAAATTTGTAACTCACAGGACGTAATGAAGTAAAAAGAAATAGCATATTATCTACAGAACGAACTTGAGTAAATGCTTTTCTTTTTTTTTGCAACTATCATGTAAAGGAAAGCGAATGTTTTGAAAATTGAAAGGAAATTGTGATATTTTTCAAAAAGATCTCTGTGACATTCATGAAAAAAGTCCCAGTGTTCACGTAAAATAATATTTTACACAATATTTCGTATCGTGATTTATTGACTCATAGATTTTTGACTCATAGATTTTTGAAACAGTCATGAAATCAGTTGAAACCGAAATCTTCTACCCGCAAAGGCACATGATAAGAGAAGTTTCTTAAAGTCTACAATCAAGATTTTAGTTGTAAATAATCATCTCCACTATCAAAGCCCTTCCCAATCGTGATCACTCGAAGATATTTTGACACGACATCAACCGACAAGAATTTCAATCAATGCAGTAGGCATGTTGCTGGCATATTCAGAATCTTAGATCAAGGCATTCAATCCATTCAGATTTTCACTTTGGGAAATCAATATATTATCGATTAATCGATAGCCGTAATCAATATGAACGATCTTGAGCACGTGGAACATTCGGGTGCCATTCAAATTAAACATTGAACTGAGATTGATTGACGAGAAGTAAAACTTAAAACTTAAAATTATATTGCGAAAAAAAAAGAAGATCAATTCCCTGTCCATATGTATATGCAGGTATGTAAGTCTACACACACACACACACGCGCATGCACTCACTCACACACACACACATACACGCACACATACACACACACAAACACAAACACAGAGACAAAAACGAGTCGGATTACGCATAAATAAATACTGTGTATATATATACATATATATATTAGGCATAAAATACGTGTTAATGTTGACATTCCTATGTATTTTTGGGTGAATGTATTAATATACGATTTCGAATATTAGCTCAAATTTTATGTGTACTGATTTATTTAATTAAACAAAAACACATTAACTGAAATATTGCAATCATTTTATAGTTTCTCATGTATTTTTATAAATATTTATTTTATTGGCCTAATCATATAATAGCATGGAACTGTCTGTCGCATCTGAGTGTTGAATGCATTGTTTACTTCTATATTTACATACGTTCTGTCTCTGATATTGAGCACTTTATCCCATAAATATAGTATACCTTAAAGCTATATTACTTGATATATATATATATATATATATATATATATATATATATATATATATATATATATATGTATATTTCAAGGTATTTCCATTTATTTCAGTTGAATGTGTAACATATATATATATATATATATATATATATATATATATATATATATATATATATAAATATTTATAAAATGTTATACCGTCAAGTTAAATGCACTTCAGCTAAACGCATGCTAACGTTGATCTTTCTAATATTTAATTTCTATCGCTTTAGACAGAATCACATACACTGTACATATTACTTGTTTCTAGCTCTTAAAAATGTGCAAATTGTCATGGTCATAAAACGATTGTTAAACGTTCACAATATATCAGTTCCTGGGTGTGTGCTTTTTTAACATCTGCACGTGTTGTGCCTATGATCCACCCAAAAAGGGATAGTGCGCTAATGCTGATATTCATGAAAACAAATGGGAGCAAATATGTTTATAAATATTTATAGAATCAAATACATTATGCTAATATATAATTATATTTTTGATTCTGCAAATTATTTCATTTGACAGTTTAAAGATATAGATATACTTTGATAAGGTGACCATTCATAAATATAGAAATATTAAATTTTAAACGACTGCATAGAGAAATTATAGATTCTTAAAAGATATCGGGTTAAAGATTAGTGGAATAGATATGTAGAATCAGATATAGAATATATTATACAGGTGAACAAACACAAAATTGTTGATGATATTAAGAAAAAGGATTGATGAATTTCAGCTGCGAATAATAAAATTAAACAATATATTCCACACAAATGTAAAATATTACTTGACAAAGGATATATTTTCAGTATTCATTTCTTGTAGCTTAAATTAATTAATACACTTCGTTTTGACTTCCTAGTTGTTTCTCGTCTTTCATTCTCGTCTTTCCTCTCACATTTATTACACAAAACGGATGTTGATTATTCGATGACGCAAAGGAACCTGTGTAAAAATATTTTTGCGCATTGGCTCCACGCATACATCTACTTTACCAAAGGAAATTTAATATTATATTGTGACCAGTTAGAGCTACTACTGCTCAAAAACCGAAACCTTAATTTCAAGGTGAATAAAAAATGTATATCCCCAAACTCAAATAGACTGAACGCCATCAATGACCATGACAACCACCAATGTCAAATTTTATTTCTAATTCCACAACTCTCTCCCTGTTGCCTTAGCAATAAAAACAAATAGAAGTAATCAGTCTTGTATATATACACTGCGTGCCAAATTATTCTCGAGATAACCTTTTTTCTAATATTTCAAAAACAGTCGAATCAATTCACACAAAATATTCACAAAATGTTGACAACACTGACCTGCGAGATCACTGAAATTTACTCTATTCGTTGAGCAAGTATAAATTGCTGTTTAACCCTAGAATGTGTTAATCTATTTTAAAAATGTATTTTGACTTGGTCTTTCGAGAGAGGTGAAGATAGATAACCTCTAGAAACAGAAATATTCTAACCGTTTAAATTATTGTTAGATAAATGATGAGACTGTACAATTTATAACGACTGTGTGGTAGTAATTGCCAATGTATTTTCTTTGGTAAACCAAATTTGATTACATGCAAAACACGCAAAAATGTTAGTAAATAATATTTTGAATTGAACGAAAAATAAATAAATAATGACACTCGTATCAATATATAAAGGACACTGTCAATTAATGGCCCCTATTTTTCACCAAACAGAATAAATTCCTACAAAAATAGGTCTGAAAACCAGTGTCAGGATATAGTTTCACAGAACAAGATTTTCATATGAATGTCATACCTGGCCTCAACCAATTCAGACATATCTAATCTGACTGCTGTATACAACCACATTTAACAATGGTATTTATTGGAAGAAGACTCTGGATGTTGCCATAGAAAACTCTTGTTCGAACCTCAAATAAAATCAAAGGTTTGTACGAAACCTACATCGTTTGAGGACAATCAATGGCACTATAAATTAAATGGATAGCAGATGTAACTCGAAGTGAGATTAATGTCATAATCAACACGTTGCCATTCCATTCTATTTCAAATAAAATGTTTGTAATATCCCCATCATTATCAATACTGGAAATAGGTATAACTACTTGACTAGAGAAAAGTATTTTCCTGAAAAATTGTTTAAGATATTTTTTTTTATAAATTTCAACAGAAAGCATTAATGAATGCCAAGTGTTTCTTTTTAGAAAAATAGCTAGTATTAACATTAGCATTTATTGCAATGTCCAAAATGTTAGTTTGTTTATTTTTGTTGCATTTGTGAATAACTTCATATCTAGACAAACTGTTTTGTATAACTTCGTACACAAATATTAGCCTAGGTTTTCTACTATAGTCAGATCAAATTTAATGATTTTTGATACCAGAGATGTTATTTTATCTGAAGCCATTCTTTGCAGTTTTTGTCCCTTTAACAGGATTTTAAGAATATGAATAAAATCGCTATTAACACTATTTTCAAGAGCATCAGCTGGAAGATTAAACTCACTAGGAAATACTTTCGAGAATAATTAGTTAATGATTGCCCTACTGTCAAGCGTCCTATTCTGCGCAATGTAAACACACTGTTCCCATATTTGTTATCAGGATGGTGATTTGTGCGTGTGCCAAATTATTAGAAAACTGTAACAATTCAATGAAAAGATGGGCCGTAAAAGCAGGTTAATTGATGCTGAAAAGAAAATTATCACGTCAGCAAAAGGTAAATCTACCCTAGAAATTTCTAAAATGATAGGGAAGTGTCATCAAACAGTGAAAATTTCACCGCCGACCCTACACATGTACGCAAAAGGGTAGATAAAAGCAAGTCGAGGGTTATTTCACGTCGTCTCATGTCACGACTTAAACGAGAGGCCACGAATAACCCTGGACTTACTAGTCAAGAGCTTATCAGTCGCATTGGGAATCCAACTATGTCTAAAAGTACTTGGTGTCGGTATCTGAGGGAAATAGCAACAATAGTCAAACCTGTATCCAAGCCTCTGATGACGAGAAATCACATTCAAAATCGATTGAAATGGACCGAGGACTATATGAAGATTGACTTCTCTAAAGTTTTGTACACAGAAGAAACTCGAGCAACACTTGATGGGTCAGATAGATGGTGCAAAGGCTGGGTAATGAACGGACAGAATCGCCATCAGCGTTTGAGACGCCAACAATGCGGTGGAGGCATAATGATCTGGGGTGGTATTATTGGAAAAACATTAGTGGGCCCATGGTCAGTAGAAGATGACGTCAAAATGACTGCTGATGCATACACAGCGTTTATGAAAGAGCATCTTGAACTGTGGATGAAAAGGCAAAGAGTTGCCTTCAGAAGGGCCATTGTTTTTATGCAAGATAATGCTCCCTCGTATGCTGCTCACAAGACTACTGAATGTTTGAAACAGTTAAGCTCCGATGGACCTCGAAAAATGAAGTGGTCAGCAAATTCTCCGGATTTGAACCCAATCGAAAACCTTTGGAGCATTATGAAGCGAAGACTGTACGCCAACGGACGACAATTCAGGAGCATCTCTGAGTTGTGGGAAACAATTCTTGACATATCGCGCGGCATTACAGCAGATGACATCCTACAATTAACAAATTCTATTGATTGTCCACTTCTTCGAGTAATTTCAAAACAGGGAAAGGACATTTCCTATTAATTTGTTTAAAACTGTGCCTTTGTTCGTATCTTATTATTTGTTTGATTATCTTATTTATTAGCTTCTTTTGACCATAAACATTCCCGTGAAAAATTAATAAACATTTTGTTTGCTCAATTCTTGGAATTTTACCAAACATTTCTAATAATTTGGCACAGTCAAATCACCGTGCTAACAAATATGACGCCGGTTTGTTTACATTGCGCAGATCAGTACGACATTTTCAATGACTGCGCAGGTCAGAGTTGCCAAAATTGTGTGAGAAGTTTGTGTCAATAGATTGGACGGTTCTTTAGAACATAAGTTATCTCGATAATAATTTGGCACGCAGTGTATATAAATAAATTGTACATATTTTTCCCCTACTCAGTGTCCTGACAATTTGACGCCTGGATTTACGTTTGACGAAGCGTAGAAGGAAATAACCTCCGCAAGAGTAAAAACAATATTTAACAACGTTCTGTCTTCTATGTTACTCCTTTAAACCACCGGAATAAGTAGTAACTCCGACGTTTTCGTCGCATCTACAAATGTTCGAAAAACTTCAGTAAAATGAATGCCCGCCGCAGTAGCATTCTCGGAAATCAAGCAACTTGCAAAAATCAAGAATGGACGTAAATGTAAATGACATTTTGAAGAGGGAAGAGAGAAAATAAATAATAATATTCTCTATATAATCGCGTTTGTAAATACTTCAGAGAGAAAGTATATAGAGAAGATATAAAAATTAATAAAATGGCAAGAAAATAAAACAAAATAGCAGATAATTTTTTTAAAAAAATGTCGCAAAAAACAAATTACGGAAAAAAGAGAAAGATAACACAGTTAAGTAGCTAGGACAATTTGAAATCTATTGCAATCAGGGGGCAAAGAATTTAAACATATTAGACAAGTCCACCTGTCACATTTGCAGTAGTAATGTATACTATTTACATATGGACTTTTGTTCTAATCTTTCTTCCTTTTTACAATATTTTCGCCCGTCAATCCCTACGGCCTTCAACTATGTCGATCCGGTGAACATACAGTGAAGCCGTTATTTAATCCACGGGCGCAGATAGATCTCTTTCTGAGGCTCATGATTAGGAATATCTCGTCTAGTTCTTATTTTTAATACTGCTCAGTTATTTTTTGTTTGGTTTATATTGAGTTCATGTTACACTGCCAGGCCCATGTTTTGGACTCGCAATTTATATGTCGACGCTTGAACGCATATATCGTTGTCCCTTTAATATGCTATTGTAGTAAGTCATGTTTCTTCTCCCTTTATAATTGAAATATAAATATGCTTTGGTCATGTTTATTTTATTTTATCGATGGAAGAATATAGAAAGTAGGTTCAATTGGGCACCGTTTGCGAGGGAAATGGCACCATGACGCAATTCACTCAGCCAGAAATTTGAAAACGACATGCTATAATGCTTGAAATTCGCAACGGAAGCACCAATGAAAAGTTTTTAGTGTATGGGTGTCAATCTGAAAACGGTGCAGAGTATTCATAAAAAAACTGGATGATACATCCAGGCAGATTGATGGTGTTTGGAGTGATCACTAGTGATGGCCACGTTATGCCTCCCTTCCTCTTTCCATAGGGCCTCATACTCAATACCTTGAGGAGGTAGTGCTGACCTGGTTCATGGGGGAGCCTACTGGAAGACCCTATATCTGCCAACATGACACCGCACCATAACACACAACCAGGAATACCCATTTAGGTCGGTCATACAATTACTGTAACAACAACACCGCTTACAAATAGTCACCTATCTCCGAAGAGTGCGACCGCCTCTATTATTATGTGGGGGACGCAAAGATGAACTAAAAGCAAGAATTATGACAGCATTCACCAAATTAAATGTGGAGAGCATCCACAAAAGATGCAGGAGATTCAGAAGTCCTTTGGGGGCGGTGTTTGGAGAAAATGGCGGTTTTATTGAATGAATTTTCTTTTTAGTATTTCAAGATACATTTGTGTAATAATGACAAATATATCAGGAAAAATGAGAAATCAGTGTTATTTTTATTGCTGTGTAATTTTGAGGATAATTTATCCACAGCACCCTATACACACACACACACATACACCCACATATATGTTCGTGTGTGTGTTAACTCTAATGCAATTATCTCTGTGTTCATTTCATTCTATATGAAAATGAATAACTTCCAAATCATTTCTGATGTTTACAACGGCAGCCCTTCACGACGTTTAGGTCCCATGTATACAGAGTCACAGGAACGTCCCTCGAGAAGTATTAACATCTTCAAGGTTAATGCGGTCGAGGGAGATATTCCAACATCAAAACTCTTCAACAAATTTCCCCACACCACACATTCTTCCGCTTTCTCACAGAAGAATAAATCAGCCATTTTCTTTATAATAGCATCAATATTGACATGAGAAATGAAAAAATGCTTTCCATTACATAATTTGACTTATGATTTTATTTTTAATGAAAACTTTTCCTTGATTTTGACAAAGAAAATTTGAGCCAAAATTGGTATAAAATATACAAAATTATCAAGAAAACATAAGAGTAAGTAGAATACGTTAAAACAAGCACCGCATTCTTCGTAAGAATTGGTAGAAAATCTAATCCTTTAGTAACTATGAATCTATCTATTGTTTGAGCATACATACGAATGATATATGCACAAATCGGAATTGGTATCGGAAGAATAAATCTAAATCAGAATGCACTAAAACTATAATATTTCAAAGGTTTACGCTTTGTAATCTAAAATCAAGTGACTTTTACCAAACGAAAACCACTAATTTAAACCTGGAAAATTATTTTGAACAATTACTTTTCAGCTCTTTGCTGAAGAATTATGAACGATCATGAATTATTGAGTGAAAATACAAGAGAAACATAAAATCCCTGAAGATTCGAAACCCCACTTAATGATCTCAGCTGATATTATCTAAGATTACATTAGGTTGACTTGTTTATGAAGATTTATTTTATAATTAAAAACAACTGCCATGGTTTCATTTCCATAAAAAAATACAATTAAATATAGCGTCAAAAATAATTATAGAGAAATATTTATAATCATAACAATTATAATTATCATTAATTCACTCATTATAAGCAATAAGAATTAACTCCACTTTACACCTCCATACACAGAAAAAAAAAACGTGACCTCATCATTATCGGTCAAGCAGTTCATACGGACAGATCGTTATCACGTCTTTCAACGATTTTTTCCAGGCCATAATAATAACATCTATCTTTTAGCACCCAACAAAAATTCAAAGTATGAATAACCCAGACACTTCCATTTTTCAAACCAAATTACCTGGACACTCATGAACACATTTATAAAAAACATACGAGAAAGACTGTATAAACCTTACTTGTTTTTTATCTTATTCTGTCGGAGTTCGATGCTTGTTTGACCAACATTTGACACCAAACGCACAATTTCACCGAGTTTTACTGTCGCATATGTCACCAAAACCAAAGAACAACCAGTTAATAAATAATAGCCTTTTTGTTGTTTCTCCGTCTGACTGTTTCTCATATTTACGACTATTTTTGTATATATATATATATATATATATATATATATATATTAGTTTGCTTATGATTATTTAATAAGAGTTATAACTCCCGTACAAAATATTATTTTAAGAAAAACAAAAAACACAAATCTTGTGAAGATGGTCACGTGCGCATTTTGTTCCTCATGTTGCCGTGGTTTCTGAGGCAGTGTTATTTTTTTTGTTATATTCTTTCCTTGTTGACTTTCCTAGTCGTTTAACTAGAAAGCCTGAGGCTAATGCTTTCCTTCTCGATTTTTTTGCCTCCATCCTTGATCTTGACGCGGTACTCAGCTCTTCCAACTTGGCAACACTGATCATGCTGTAGTGTCTGTTAACATTTGCTTCTACTCCCCCCAGCAAAAATCTTCCTACTAACAGAATATCTTTCTGTTATCAACGAGCAGACTGACACACGTTCCGTGATTTCTTTCGCCATGTCCCCTTGGAATGTATTTTTTAATCACCCCGTTTAAAAAATGTGCGTCTAAGTTTTCATGGGTAAAAGCTGGAATCGATGCCTTAATCCTTGCAAGAAAATATAAAGTGAAATCGCGTTCATCTCCTTGGCTTTCAGCTGCTATTACCCACAGGAATCACTTCTTCCGTCTGTGCCGAAGCGATATGTCTGTCTGCAGCAGACGTCTATTTGTCTCTGCCTATAATGAGTGCAGATGTGTTCTCAATGTAGCAAAGTTAAAATTTGCTGAAAGAACGAAACAACGTATTGCATCTCGTAAGTTTGATTCTAAAGTTTATTAGCTGTTTTGAAAGAGCGTGCTGAACAACAGCAAATCCACAATACCTGATATAACCAATCAATGTGTGGTCCTAAACTCCTCAGCTGATAAGGCTGAATGTTTTGCTCGGAAATTCTCATCCAATTCAACGCTCGACATAACTGGATTAACCAAATTAAACGCACATATTCAAATTTAATGTCAATGGACACCTTCTGATGCCTTGATCTTAGCCTCCGCTCTACTTTTTATCCTTTCCCCAAACACTCATCTTTAATCTTCCACTCATTGCCTGTATCACCTTTGCGTGCTAGTGGCAACATCGCCTTGTTTGGTGTGATATGCTAAAAAAAAAAAAAAATCTGCGATTGTGTGTGTGAGAGATAGATAGATAGAGAGAGAGAATTGTTGTGTGTGAGAGCGAGAGCGAGTGAGTGTGTGTGAGCGTGTGTGTGTGTATCTGTGAGAGAATATATATGTGTGCGTGTATTTGTGCGTGTGGTTTATATGACTGCAACAAGTATTTAAGTAAATTACATCAAATAAAACAAAAGCAAGTGGATGCATATTGTGATCAAAATTTGGTTAATTTGTCGATGTTTTTACTGGTATTTTTTAGATAACGGTGATAAGCGACATGACTATTATTGTAGAATTGTATTTTACTTTAGATATTAGAACAAAAAACACGTTGAAATATCTTTCTTTGTTTCGGCATTGATTTGTACTTCTTCAGTCTAATATTACTATCATCAATTTGATATTACCATGGGATTGTTAAATTCTGCTGAGTATTCCGAACTTGTTGGTTTGTTTCTCTTATAGAAGCTCACTGCCTCCGATGATATTAGTATTGAAGACGTACACACACACACACACACACACACACACACACACACACACACACATATATATATATATATATATATATATATATATATATATATATATATATATATATATATGATGACCTTATGTTAGTGAAAATTCCACAAGAATTATAGTTGTTAAAATAAGAAAATTAATAAATAAAGAATTTAAATTCCTTAACCTTACAGTTAGATCAAAACTAATTTTAAAAAAATAGATTAGTTCGTTGTATACATTAGACCTATTTAATAATGTATTCCAACACTACATAAAAACAAATGACAATCTAATATATATCCATGCGAATTCTAACCAATCTCCATAGGTAATCCTTGATGATATCTTTTATAAGCATAGTAAAATTTACAACATTGCCTTAAAAGTAGCAGCTATAAATGCACTGATATCAAATATATAAAACATAACAACAATGACGTAGGAATAAAAATAGAAACAAGAAAATCCCTTGGTACACCACCTCTTTAACCAAATATTAATACTAAATAGTTCCTCCATATAACTAATAAACACTTCTGAACTCAAATGTTTTAATAGATATGCACTAAAATCAAGTTATAGCTGTACAGATAATCTTTAAAAAAAATAAAAATAAAAAAACAAAATGATACAATTTTAAACAAATAAAATTATGTGGTATCAACATGTGTTATCTTTCACTAATAATCCTTACAAAAATATGACGTCCGTTGAAAATATTAAAAATTCTATTACCTGAAGATCTTTAAATAAAATTTGTTTCTTATGCTTACATAAAAATTAGAAATTATCCAATTTGCCGACAAAATATCACTGCTAAACAAAAGAAGTGAATTAATCGTAAATTACTGACAGTTTATTTATGTTACACTATAGCTATGCTTTTTTTATTAGGTAATTTCATTTCTTATGGCTATAATTAATACATAAATAATGTTCCGACTTCTAGAAATAATTATCTTATTTTCTTTATTCGGATTAAGTATTGCTATGTAAATCGAGGCGGGCCGTTGACCCTAGCCTACCAGGGATCCTAAAATTCGTCATGTTACTTCACGCTACGACGTATGAGTTTGAGGCATCACAATTCTTAGGAAACGACAGCCTTCACGTAGGAATTCATTAAAGCGGTAGAGATTTTTTACAGAACAAACTACACATTTTAAAGAGCCGAATACTGAGACTTAGGGCATCGTGTGCCATCTTTGTCGCACATGATGCAAAAACGACCCTCCGTAGAGTATGAATTCTGAGTTTTCCTTTTCTTACACCACTTGCCCTATATATATATATATATATATATATATATATATATATATATATATATATATATATATGGGTGTGAGGTACCCTAGTTTTGTGATTTAAATTAAGAAGGAAGAAATGTTTGGAAAAAGACGAGGTTTGTGACACCATTATCTGAAGTCATTATAATCGATAGTTTCAACGTCATGTATTTGCGAAAACTGTTTATCCCGACAGATTATGCTGTATCTCTCAGAATCTGCAATGAAGTTCAGTTTAGCTTACTTGAAGTATAGACCATTGGTCAGCACTGAGATTGTTTGTAACGATACGTAAGTTTGCGTCTTCGATTGAAAATTGCTCAACATACTATATGAATACAAGCTGAAAATTAGTTTTAATGTGGGTTGTTTTGCTTTCAAAACCTTGGTTTTCAAATAGAGGAATTGCTGACCAAATACATGAAAATTCTATGAAAATCGTCTATTTTCTGAGACAATTAAATCACTAATGTATTTCGCTATGTTGATGACACATTTTGATTCTTTGAAAATATAACGGAAGCAAAAATTTTCTTTTCATTATTTAATAGTATGGATCCGACATTAAGGTATATTATAGAAATTGAGATTAATTCCACTATATGTCTTTGTGGTGTTTTGGTAACTAAAACACCAACTTGTTACATTACATCAATCTATCGTAAACCAAAATTTACCTGATTATACATTCTATGGGATGCATTCTGCCCTAACAAAAGCAAAGAAAATATAATTAGTATCCTTGCACATAGAGCTTTAATGACCTGCTCAACATCTAAATTAGATGAAGAGCTAAAAACAATTACCAAATCTCTAGCTTTGGATGTTATTAAGTCGGTCATGATTAAGAAAATCTTAGTTTTTTCTAAACCTAAAGAGAATACGGCTTCTAAATACCCTGTTTATTTGCGTTTGCCCTGGTTCTTTCAATAAATGGTAAATATGCCAATCAGATTAGTTCAACAGTTAAAACGAATAAATCAACATGTATCTGGAAGAATTAAAAACAATGTGATATACCAAATTTATGTTCCAAAATCAGGTAGAACAAGGTCACGAATAAAAAATATCTGGAAGTTTGAATGCTATGTTCCAATCTGGAGACAAATCAGCAAAAAATTCTAGTTTGGTATTTATATATATATATATATATATATATATATATATATATATATATATGTGTGTGTGTGTGTGTGTGTGTGTGTGTGTGTGTGTGTGTGTGTGTGTGTATGTAGAAAAAATAGGAAAGAACCTGTTTGGTAAATAATCCAGTGTTCTTTAGTATTTTTGTTTTCATTTAAAAGTCAGTGCTCCATACAGAAGTAGAGCTTAGATTATATATTTTTTTTTAAATATGATTCTTTCGCTACATAAGAGTTCTCATGTTTCAAAAACGAGAGCCGAAACCTTCAATATAATTATTAAAATTAAATTGAAACTAACAAGCCCTGTTTCATCCTCAGGCGATGATAATTATATATATATATATATATATATATATATATATATATATATATATATATATATATATATATATATAATGATCTGGGTTGAATTAGACCAGAAAACACTAGTATTAAAAAGTGCCCAATACACGTGTAAAAATAAAAGTAAAAAGACCGTTTAACTTAAACTAACTTAAATCAATAGGTTACTTAAAACTCTAGCTTGGTTTAAAACTTACGGTATCCTCAAGTAATTATTATTATCAAATGACTAACGTTTTTTTATCCTTAAAAATATAATGAAAGTTAGATTAATATTTTCAAAATTAAATAAAAAAACAATTACACGACGTTGTGTTTAATAAAGGGTTGAGGAGGATTTGTGGGAAAAGAAGAAGATAATGAAGGGATGGGAAGAAAAGCGAGTGTATTGTAAATGAATTTGTGCAGGGTTATATTACATTGTATCACACTTTAAACTTAGAGCTAAAATGTAAAATAGATAAATTATGTTTTAATTTGCTTACTAAACACCTCAACAAATATATATATATAGATGTTTTGTGCGAATAATTCATGAATTTGTAAATTGATTGCACGTTTATCGTAATTTAAATAACTGATCCAAGTGCGACTTTTGGATAATAAGTGCGACATTACTGTAATTATTGAACAATATAGTTCATGCCACTTTGACAGAAAATTTACCAGTAAAAAATGCGTTCATCACCATATTTATATGAACGCACAACCTTTAAAATTTAAAAATCAAACTCAGCGTTGCTACTAGCGTGCTCCAAAAACAATAACTCATTTTCATTAGCATTTTCGGATACAACAATGCATATATTTTCGTTGTCCTCTTATTACTAAGAGAAAAAGCAAGAACAACATCTATTCTATACCTGAAGATGTCTGTAGGAACAGACGAAAGCTTGTAGTAAAAATAAGAACTAATACGGCAGAAATTTATGGAAACAAGGATCAATTCATTCATAACGAATTCGGAGGTTTTTTATATTATTTGAAGTGTTTGCGATGATGGATTTCTCGCCAATTAAATCATTAACCTTTGCTTTTGTTTTTGTGGGAATAATTCATGAATTTGTAAATTGATTGCACGGTTATCGTAATTTAAATAACTGATCCAAGTGCGACTTTTGGATAATAAGTGCGACATTACTGTAATTATTGAACAATATAGTTCATGCCACTTTGACAGAAAATTTACCAGTAAAAAAATTCGTTTATCACCATATTTATATGAACGCACAACCTTTAAAAATTTAAAATCAAACTCAGCGTTGCTACTGGCGCGCTCCAAAAACAATAACTCATTTTCAATAGCATTTTCGGATACAACAATACACATATTTTCGTTGTCCTCTTATTACTAAGAGAAAACAAGAACAACATCTATTCTATACCTGAAGATGTCTGTAGGAACAGACGAAAGCTTGTAGTAAAAATAAGAACTAATACGGCAGAAATTTATGGAAACAAGGATCAATACATTCATAACTGATTCGGAGGTTTTTTGTATATTATTTGAATTGTTTGCGATGATGGATTTTCTCGCCAATTAAATCATTAACCTTGCTTTTGTTTTTTTGTGAATAATTCATGAATATAATATATATATATATATATATATATATATATATATATATATATATATATATATGTGTGTGTGTGTGTGTGTGTGTGTGTATATATATATATATATTTGTTTATTTAAGCAGCTAATTTTGATTTCCTGTTGAATATCTTATTTAGAGGACATTTTGTGGAAGTGTTCAGTAAATAATTACTGTTTTTATATTTTAGATGCATTTAGTAGATTCGTAAAACCGGGATTAGTTGGGCTTTATAGTGAGGAAGGACTCAGCCTCATTCCTAAATGTAACAGTTCACTAACATCAAAATTACAAAGGAAAATCATCAGGGCCTTCAAATTATTAGGGTTTAAGATTGATATTACCACAAAGTTGTTGAATACCTAGACATGACCCTTAACGTTAATGATAAAACATTTAAACCTTACCATAAAATGAACGATACACCAAACTACATTAATATCCATTATAACCAGCCAAAGTAATCCAAATATCCACTTACGTTTACATTAGAATTATACTATCGTCCAATAATAAAAAAAACACATTTAATAAAATTAAAGAAACATATGAAAAGGCCCTAATACACATGGTTTAAAAAGTAAACTATTTTACGCAATCCCTATAGGTAGTACCAACACAAATATTGGGATGTAGCTGTAAAAATTTGAAACAAATAGTCACTTTCTTCACCACCCCACTTGTGCAAAATTTCAAGTATCAACATTGGACAGTACTTCTTAAAATTAATTACTAAACACTTCCACAAATATCCAAATCCAAATCCAAGTCCGTGTAATTATACTAAATCTGACAAGATTCCACGGATGTTAAAATGTGTTATTATAATTACGTCTGAATATTCTTCATTTTTATTTTTGTTCCAATTGACTAAAATAAAAGGAAACCATATAATTTAGAAGTTTAAGTTAGAGTAATACAAAATACGCTGGTTATCAAGACAGGAAATGTGCGTGGATAAAATCATTTTTAGATGATATTAGTAAAAAGATAAACTGTTTTTTGTTTCTTTTTAATAAGTGTCTATTTATAGTATTTAGCGTTAACAGATAACTGGAATGCGTTGTGTTATAAAAATAAACTGGTTAAATAAATATAAAATTAATATGGATCATCAGCTGGTATTCAGTTTCGAAAAAAATATATATAGTTTGATTTTAAACTGGAACACTTAGGAACTCTCCATTTCCAAGGAACAGAAAATGCCGGATGGCAGAAATCAATAGTAAGACCCCTGTGTAATCATAGACTTGCTACTTATATTGATGTCATACCAAACGTAGAAGAAAAATAGAAAATAAAACATTTACGATTCAAACAAAGTTATTAATTCATGTAATACAAATCAAAGAACAGTCTGAAAGGGTAAATATGCAGATATATATAATAAATGAGCATACCCGTATCACCAAAACAATTTCATATTGGGAAAAAATATATGAATCTGCCTTCGTAAAGTTCAATGTATTGACGGACGACGGAAGTTACCGTATTAAAGATTTCAATTTGTATTTTGCTTTTAATTTAAAGACATCTGGAAGTCAGTAACATTTTTATTTAACATGGCCACAATGCTAGATTTCACGAATTAATGTTTGTAATATAAGTTAATTATTAAAATGAAGAAACACATTTAAGTAAAGTATGATGGCAAAGATTATGTAAGAGGAAAATCATTTGCGACAAATGTGATTCATCACATCTGCTCATCGAAGATTTGAAATATTTCTAAGAATATAAAAATATTATAAAAAAAACAGAGGTAATGTTTTCCTTCTAAAAGAGACGTATGTGTTGTCACTTTTCCGACTTGAACATTGCAATTTTAAAGATCTGTGCAGATGGATCATAACAGGTAACTCTAGATACGTTTTTATATAATTTTACTCCAAACATGAAAATATAGCCAAAAGGTAAGAGAGTATAAGAAAAACAACTACTAAGGAGACAGTACGATAAAAGAATAAGAATTAAGTAAGAGAAGATAACGATTGACATTGCATTTTAATTTTTTAATATTGCTGCAGTTGCTTGTTAGAAAGAAGTGTACGCAAACTGGAATTGTTCGTGGTAAGTTGACAAACTATGTACAAAAACAAGACAAATGTATTGATTTAAAATAAAAGCCAAATTTATTTTTGGCAACAACTCAACAACTAAATACAAGAAATTTATAGAAAGAGTGTAGATGATTTGGTGAATGTGCTAAAAAATATCAAATAATGCTTAGAAGTTTTCCAATTCGTGAAGAGTGTTCAAGAAATGAATAATTTAATATCCCTTGAAATAAGACTGAGTATAAACAAGAGCATTTCAAAAATGTTCGTAGGAAGTGTTTGTATATTTGATAGAGTTTCTCGAACACAAGGAGATGGAGTTTTCTGATTGAAAATCTTCGACGTTAGTAACAAATTAACGTCGATGATATTTCGCGTTTGGTATTATCTCTGACGAAAGAAGCTGAGTGCCATTTGAAATCCTGTAGACATTGATGACAGAAAAACGTCGTTGAAGGAATAATCATATACCGTCCAGGACAAAATGGAATAGAGATCGTAGTAAAACCTCGTTGACGTTACTATCTATACAAATAGATTAAATAATCATTCCTTGGAGAGGAATAGAAATCCATTGTTTTGTCTTGAGATAATATATCGTCGAGAAAGGATAAACTAAAGTCCGTTAATAAAGCAGGAAAGAAATCACTTAATGTCCCTGGGTTGTGGATGATAATGTACAATCCATAACATATGCATTCAAAATGGCAGCATGCTTATTGGTAAGATCAAAATGATCTAATCTTGTTATAGGCGGTCATACTTAAGCTACGTGGCAAATGTCAGGCAAGAGTGGAGGGGATGCAAAGGAGAAGAGAAGGCCTCCGACATGGAGTAAATGCTGCAACTCCAGGATCCAATCCCTTACGGAAAAAATCATTTGTCCTGCTCTGCTAAATCCTCCGAAGAAAAGACCCATCGTGAAGGAAAACTCGGACTGGGTTGAGGGCCCGCTATTTACCTGAACCCAACTGAGTTAGGTTGTGACACAAAGTAAGTTTTAACGTATAGAGCCTAATGTTTTTATTGGGACGCCTTTATAAGGAGGTCTTTACATGTCTAAGCTTGTCAAATTTTATCTAAGCTGGTCATAGCTAGTCTAAGCTAGTCCAAGCTAGTCCAAGCTAGTTATACCACCGCTACGTAACAGATGTTACGCAATGGCTGGAGGCGTGAACAAGGGAGAAGAGATGGTCTTCCGAACGGAAGAGAATTGATATTACATCTACAGCATCCAAGCCGACAGGAAGAACCCACTTCTTCTCCTCTGCCAATTGTCTAGGAAGAATTTTGGGAGGAAAGCCCAAAGTGGGATGAGAGCCCGAAATTTACTTGCACTCCCATACCGCGTCGTGTTGTGACACAAGGCCGATTATTAACGGGGAAATGCGAGTGTTGGCATTCCGGCCGTTGGTATAGAAACCAAGCTTTACTTGCCCCAATAGTGTCAGATCTTGACACAAAGTCGGTTTTTAAAGTGGAGACTGTAGTGGAAACACTCGGACCGCTGGTCTAAGCAGTCTTGTCTATGCTGGACATAGCTTGTCTAAGTTTGCAAAGCTAGTATAAGCTAGTCGTAGCCGATCAAACTACCGGTAAGTAACAAATATTACGCAATGGTGCGGGGGAAGCAAGGGAAGAGAGAAGGCCTTCGATAACGAACAGATACTACATCTGCAGCATCCATCCCGACGGGAAAAATCCACTTCTCCCTCAGTAACCTGTCAATCTATCCGAAAGAATCCGAAAGAAAAGCCCCCACTAGAATGAGAGCCCAACGATAGTTTGAAATGTGAATTTTCTTATATTCAATAAATGCTCCAACAGAAATGTTCTTACTTTTTTCTTTCGCTTTGCTACAGATAATTATTTAGATAATTGAAATAGTGAGATAGGGACTGAAACCAAAATGTCAGAACAGGTTGAATATCATTGCAGATTATACTTTAGATTTTTCAATTATTTTTTTAATATACAGCAGGAGTACAATGCCAGATTTAGCAGCAATATTCAAAGCAATGACGAATGGAAAATATATAAATATACTAACAGCATGGCACAGTCTTGCCCGTGCTTGATTCAAAAATCGTACGACTCCTACAGCAATCGCTCTCACTTGACTTAAAATATTTTTGCCCTTCCTTGCTTTTAAAGGAATGCCCTTTGCCGTGCTGATGTTGCTATATGCCTTACTTCTTGTCTATCTCACACAGCAAATGTTTTTCTAAGCTCTATAATAAACATTAAATCTGTTACGAAAAAAGAACTAAACAAAATGAACACAAAACGATCACCTTTACAAAAGGACTTTTAACTGGAAGAACCGAAAGGAAAAAGAATGTTAACATCAAATACTTTTTCACACCCAACCCAGTTCTGTGGAATCCGAATGAACGTTGAGCTTAAGCAAGCGAATGAGCCAATTGGAGTAAAGTGCCATGCAGATTAAAAATTTTTCCCACTTGTGACGAATGCAGCTATCGCCTTTTTTGGCGTGCATGCATGCTTGTTAACATTCGTGTGAGTCAGCTGTTGGCTCACATGCTGGCCAATAGAATCCTGCCTATAAATCCTGCCTATTCGTGGCAGCTAGCTATAGGCTCTCACTCTGGCCAGTAGAAAATCGTCGCAAACTACATGAAAACTGCAGTAGAAGCATGAAAAAATCGATTATTTTCACTATCGATGGGAGGTGGGAAATGCAAAATCAGTCTGGGCCTTCCCTCTAACTTGGAGCATGTGCATGTAAATGTTGGTGTGAATCCATCGAAAATTGCGCCCATGCATTCGTTACACACACACAAATCAGGGTAGATAGGTAGATATCAGGGGAGCAAGTGAGAGGAATGGAGTTCCAATATGGAGAAGTGCGAGGAAAGAAACTGTTAGAAGGGCGGTTACATTTAAATATTTCAACAGTAAAAAGTTGGGACCTAGATGCCAATCTAGTAGTACACTTAAATTCATGTAGTCAGGCCACCAGGGCTAAATGCTCATTAGTGCAGTAGCCATAAAAAAATATTTGTAGAAAAGACAGAGGGAAGACACGTCACGTCTGTGAGAAAGCGGCTGAAGTCAAGAAACTAATTCAGTACCGATTACATTACAGATCCTACTTTAGATTTTTTTTTAGAATATTGCAGTAAGGGAAGGTAGGGGAAAATTTTATGGATAAAACTGCGCAACCAGTAATAAAAATCATAGAAATGCAATCTATGTTGTAATTCATTTAAACATCATCATTTAATAGTAAAAAAAAAATATATATATAAAAATATATAATATATTTAACGTAATAATAATAGTAATAAAAGTAATAAAAATTAAGTATAATATAAGCATATCCATGACATATAAATGATTAAAAACATCAATAAAATATATATGTTTGTATGGAACACATATAAAAAAAAATATATATATATATATATATATATATATATATATATATATATATATATACAGACAGATAGCTAGATACACGCATATACAATACACACACATATATACATACATATATATAAACTTACATAGTTACAAACTTAATATATATTTTTCAGTGTTTGATGCAAAATAACTTCTATTTTTAAGACTATATAAACTTTTTATATAATATAATTTCATTTCTCTGGTTTAATAGGTGGCTTGTATTTTTGTACTTAATTATTTTAATTTTTCTTCCAGGCATAGTTTGCATCTGTTTATATATATATATATATATATATATATGAATTAATATCAAATATAGATAGATCAAATACCAGGGGAATGCAAGAGAATGATAGGATAAGGGACAAATAGGAAATCTTTATAAATTTGACATGTTTTTTTTTTATTAACACTTGAGATGTGGATGTTTATTTTCCACGAGGGTCGGCCAGGTGAAGGTGAGAGGGGGAGCACGTCGCGGGGTTTAACCTTTCCCCCACGAAAAACGCTGAATCACCGGAATTTAACTAATGTAACTTCTGGCCGGGTGCGATACACTTAACCGTGCTTTCAAATTGATTTCGCGCAAAAACAATTGTTTTTTTTCCAATTTTTGTCGCTGTCAGAACCACCGCCGTGTAATTTTACGTAGTCCTGTGAAGTTTTGTTGAAATCGGTTAAAAAAATATAGGAAATACGATCCCATATATAGACGAACAGACACACGCACACACACAATCTGCGTTTTATAATAATAGGATAATTTAGATGCAGGTGAGAAAGACTGCCTACAGTGAATCAAATCAATATAACGATTATCTCATCTAGCAAGGACCTATATTTCTATGTTCAAAAACACATGCGTATACACACATGCCCAATAACATATACACATTGCTAGATTAGATAATCGTTATATTTATTTTTTATATGTTTACATTTGATTTGTAACCTGTAGTCGATATTAATTTTGTCAAATTTTCTTAATTACACAGCAGCCCTTTCAGTAAATTTCCTTCAGTTTTAGTTTCCCCCGCCCCATCTCTCCCCCACCCCTTTTTCGTTTCTTTTTTTCTCCCTCCCTCTTCTTCTGATCTTTAAGTTTAGATCGTCTATTGTGTGTGTGACCACAAATTGTATCCTTTTCGGTTACATCTTTAATGTATTAGACTTCAGAAAACATTCATATTTCTCTCACTTAACCTTCTTTAACTCACGTCTCTAAAACTTCTCTCTTTTCAGTTTTAATCCCCCGCCTTCTCTCGTCTGTTACCCATCTCTTTAGCTCTAACATTTGTCCCACACTCTTATACTTACAGTCTCTCTAAATTTTATTTTTTTATTTCCTGATTTGCTTTTTCTGTTTTCTCTTTGAATTTGTAGGTCTGATGAATTGATCGTATTTACGATTCCAATGGAATAAATTATGACCATGGAATATTAGTGTTTAATCCTTTTATATATATATATATATATATATATATATATATATATATATATATATAGAGAGAGAGAGAGAGAGAGAGACAGTGAGAGATGGATAGATAGATATAGATATAATTTACTGACTTACTGTCATGTCACAATGAAACATTGTTTTTCTTACTATCACAGGTTAGGCAACGTCGATGTTAATTATTTCCTAAATGCGTGCCCGCTTGGAAATACAAGTTGCTTTGTTTATGGATGTTGTGTTGAATAACGGCTGGGAATTGGAAATCGGAAAACCGAATTACAATTCCATTCGTTATATTTACTTAAGCGCAATCATCTTGGGAAAGTTAAGAATTCACCCTACTCCCAGTTTAACAAAGGGAATTTGACCAACCTTGGTTTTCGGATGCAATTCAGTCAGGAAGATTTAATTAGTTACAGACGTTTCCAACGGCGACACCCAAACACGCGCGGACCAAAGAATGTTTCGACATCAACATCATCATGCATTAAGTCATATTTTTAGCTCTCCACCACCACGCTGCTTACGCTAACCTTTCACACACACACACACACACACACACACACACACAGAGAGAGAGAGAGAGAGACGCGAGCGCGTGCCCACCTGCGTGGGGTGTTGTATATGTGTGCTTGTATCTCAGGAGAGCGTGCTTCTAAGAAAAATATATTTATTTAGAATCAATTTTTCTGACCAGTGCATGTAACCTTCGCCAAATTGAAACATTTTTATTTCATATATGATTACTTATGTTAACTCTTTAAAATTACCGTGCCAGCCGTTTTTATATCAAACAAATTATATATGACTAACACACACAAACACATACATATATGTGTGTTCCTCTGTGTGTATGCAAGTTTATCAATACATCCGCGTACTAATACTGGCCAACATATTTATGTTCGATAAATTCAATTTAACAACGTATTTTCAATGTAAATTCACTCCCAGAATGCTTCATAATTAATCTCATTGGCTGAATATTATCTATTATACAGTGAAAAATTTAGCTAATGTCTCTCGGGATACTGACTTATTGATCCACTCTCTATTCTACAAATCAAAACAAGATTACCATATCAAATATTTATACTCATAGCTGAACCCTATTTTTTCAGTGCTTCCCTCTGCTATTTCTATCATATATGTTTACATTTTTCCACCTTCATTGTAAATTATAAATGTGTATAGAAACGCGTGTTCAGTAATGAGAATATCTTGAACTTTTCCATATGAAAAATATTTCATTTGTGTGTATGTCTTCTCATCGCGTTAACACATTGCCTCTATAGCTAATGTCTAGGCACCTAGCGTTGGGGCAGATAAATGCCATTCTATTGATGCCATTTTCATTTATTGTCTCTAGCAATAATCATATCAAATCCTTTCTGCTAATTAACGATTCCGTCTCAAGTCAAAAGGATAAGGTCGGCCGTTCTTCCTGATGTGCGTGTGCGGAATAGGCTCAGACTGTAGGTCTTTTTACGGACAGAAGTGATGAAGTTGAATGTCTCATTGTCAGGGTGAAGTTCCAAATGGGATGGAGTGACAACAGCAGTGTCAGTGGTGCCTATTGTGGCTGACGGTTTTATCATAAACCAAGATCATTGTCACGTAACAAGTTCAAAAATGTCAAACACTGAAGCTATGAAATGGCGAGACACGATTACATAGAGTACTGGTTGGTTTATTCTCGCTTATCGTTTTCTATATTTCATCGATATCCAGGTTTGTCTCTGAATACGCATCTTCCTTCATTTTGTACATAAATATTTGTAAAGAAAATGGCAAAAGCCCGCAACGTCATCTAAAATATCATCTTTCTTGCAGCGTAAATTATTTAGGTGTTCCTTGTAAGAAATTGTTTCATTTTTAAGTGGGAATATTATGAAATATTTGACTAAAATCGTCTCTGTTATATCCGAGTAAGAATCTAACTGCAGGACGTTATAATAAACTACAGAACTATGAATTTTTACCTTGACTTAGTAACATGAAAGGATATTAAAACTCTATTGTCACATTTTTATAATATATTTCCGTAATAGAATATGAATCATTTTATCTAAAAGAAATATATTTATTGTTGAGAAATTGTTATTAATAATAACTGTCAATATGATTTCCTTTATCGCCATATTTAAACATATTAAAAAAAGAGCAATATACAATCTATTTCGCAAAGCATTTTATAAAATTGATGTTCAACAATTTTTTACTTTTACAATATCAGAGTCCGCGCTGGAAAATTCTGATTGGATCATGGCTTACGTTGATGTCAACAGGTTAAAACCAATGTGACAGAATTATTAACAGACTTACAATCAGCTGGAAAATGTATTAAAACGTTTATTTCAGTTCCTTAATAAAAGAAACGATATAATTATGGAGACCATAATGAGCTGTCTCTTATTCATTTTGCTGGAGTCTGGGACATTGTCTCTTATTCCTTTTTGAGTGAAAGTTAAAGAGTGAGAGAGAGAGAGTGAGAGAGAAAGAGAGGGACGTCTATGGGCGTCACATGGTAGACGTCAGTAGCTTAATTTTGTTATTTTACAAATATTAGCTCTTTTCGGATCGAGAAAAATAATTTAGTATAGTGAGTAATCATTTTTTAAATACAAAGCTAAGTTTTATCTTAAACAGAGTGAAGTATATATATATATCGGCCTGCGCATTCGAAGAAATCCTTAGAAAGAAAATGCACTCTCCGTTTTTTTTTAGTTCTTTTATCGAACTGTCATTCCCTTTTACAGTTAAAACCACCATATAATTCGGCGTAGTCTGCCACTCAGATAACAAGTGTAACACACGTTCCTTAAAATGGAAATATATACTTACAGAACTTTAATGATCTTTGTTATTTTTATATTTTAGCTCGGACATTTTTGTGTCTACAACGCCAGCTATATCTGCTCTGCATGAAGGTCGGAATGTCATTAGGTAGGCTTTCTGCGTCATAACACATCTGGTCAACTGAGGTGGTTGCTGGGTGACTAAATCGTATTACACGATGGCTAGGTGTCCAGAACAGTAGATAACTTGCAATCAGTGTCCTGCAAAGCGCATTCCGCGTTTACATAAGATTGCAGGAATGTCAGGGGTGACTGCATACAGCTGTAATCTAGTTGCATGTTGTCTCTAGGACATGTTAAGTATAGCTCTCAACAAATCGAGAGTAGGTTCCATCAAGTGTAGAATCAAGGGTTTCAGTTAGTCCAATAAATCGTTCCTTGCATGAAAACTGCCCCTACAGGCATGTGCAAATGTCGACAGATTTTATTAATTCATTTGTGAAAGCTTGTATCGAGCCTTGCTGGTTGAATCCTATGAATTTATTTTTAGAGGCATTGACAGCGTTCAACATCAATGCAGCATTTTCTAGATGACCGAGAAGAATTGTAATATTGGTAATGTTGTCTTCAGCAATAGATAGGTCATTTGCATAGTCTCAATACAAACCTTCTCTGATGGATCAATAAAATCTGTTGAAAAAATTTCCAGGATATGGACATGAGAACATTGGTGATAAAATAAAAATATAAATTATGATGTTTGTCGAGAGAAGATCACAATACGTAGTCATGATTGATAATAAAAAGAAAATGTATTAGGGTGCGACCCTAGAGGACTCATACTTTGATATTAAAAAAGTTAGTATACCCGTCAATCGTTGGGCAAATCCTGTCAGTACAACTTATAATTGAAGGCGTCATGGTAAAGAAAATACAGGCCGACTGACGTTTTGGACATTTCTCTAAATCCATTGCCTCGACATGTGAGTGAAATGTAGAATATCTTTCTTGCAGATGGTATTCCCGTTTTATAGTAAATATGATGATATATAAGAATACCAAATCTTTTTTTAGTCCAACGCTAAAGCATAATACATGCGCGCGCGCGCACACACACACACACACACACACAAACAAACACACACACATGTGCGTATTATAAACAAAATCGGAGACAGGGCATCAACGAGGAACGTGAGTTTGCATCATTGGATAAGACGTATTTGTTTTATTTGAGCTGAAAATAATGTGTGTTGCACATATGCCTACGATAAGTGTCCTGTTGCAAACAAAGTTTTGTGCTTTTTGTTGGTTGTTGCATAATAATATGGCATGTGCGTTGCTGCCATTAACCAATAAGAGTTTCTTATCCTCCTGTCTGTAACCGAACTATTCACTTAAGATTGTTTATTCTAGCAGCGTAATACACTGTATCATCGCAAACAAATCGAGCAGAAACATTTTGAGACCATTGCATATGAAGAAGGTTCGCCACTACGTTCAGCCATCATGAGCACAATAAAAGTATTTATTGGAGGTAACAAACAGACAGATTTATACTCGAGATCCGATAGTTACACATATCGGGAAACAATTTTTGATAAAACATAGATTAATATATCTGGCCAAAGTTCAAAGGTCCTATATTGTAGATTCTACTTGCTGCAAGTCGTAGGTCTAGAGTTGATTCTACATTATATGGACGAGACGGTATCCGTGGCACCACAAACTATGGATCGAGGAAATCGATATACGCTCATATGTCTGACAACGAAGAAGGTATTCTGCAGGCTGTAGAAGACGATCCAGGTATCAGCGCACATCAACTGATCAAAGCAGGATTTTATCTCATAGGATCGCATAGAGGCTACTTCAACAGCAGTTCCTGTATCCGTGTTATTTGCAATGTGTGCAGTGCTTTTCACGGTCTATTCCATAACCATTGGAGAACTTTACCTAATATTTATTGCACAAACCGCCGATCCATTGTTTATCTCTCCAGTCTTGTTTACGGATGAGACAACATTTAGAAGATATGGAATAATAAATTTACACAACCAACATTTATGGCAGATCGTAGAATCTATGGTACGACATAAACGAATCAGTTTAAACATCAGTTTACGATTAATTACTGGAATTGTCTGGTAGGTTCATATGTTCTAAAATCAAGTCAAACATGAGCTGTCCACAGGGAATATTTCCAACACAATCTTTTGATTGCTTTTATGGACCTTTTCCCTTGTTTTGGCGTGAGGAACCCGCCCCAAAGTTTGAAAATAATTTTTGATAAACCCTATTTTTTATATATATATATATATATATATATATATATATATATATATATATATACTAATGCTCACTAACTTCCACACTATGTGCCGACAGTATTATCTTATTGTAAAAGCCAGCAGATTGCTTTTAAGCAGCAAACAGACTGTGGACACTCCGTTTTGAATTCCGAGGAATTGATCAAGTGGATTTGCGAAGATTTGCAGTGCTCTAGGAACCCTTCTGGATTGAGGAACTTCAAGTCTTTTTCTGTTAAGTTATTGTTTTAAGTTTTATTTTTTTTATTTTCTTCCATTTCTTTTTTTGATTTTATTTTTCTGGGCTTCGGCCCTCATATTTTTTTTATTTTAGTCCGGTTTGACTAAGTCTTACCGGACGACTGCTTTTTTTTTTATTTCTGTTTATTTCTGTTTTTAATTTAGTACAGCTTTTGGGGGGAAAAAAAAGAAAGAGAGGAGTTTCTGTTTTTTTTTTTTTTCTTTCTTTCGGTTGCCTTTTTATTTTTTTTTTTTTAAAAAAAGTCTTACCCGTTTATTTTCTTTCTGTTTATCTAGTTTGTCATTTATTTTATTTTACTTTTAGTTTATTTTTTAAATTTTAATTTCCTGGGTTATCCAGGCTTTCTTTTTTTGTTATTTTTTTCCAACTCCTCTCCCCGTGTTTGTGGAAAAATTTTGAGAGACCCGTAAGTGGTAGTCTCCACGCTTTGACAACATGGCCGACGAAGACAGTCGGTCGAATGTGAAGAAAGAACTTTTCGGGAAGGTTGCTAAAGCCGACCCACCTGAGAAAACTGAAAAAAAGCGGGCTGATGGTAGCCCAAAATCTGCTCAGCCTAGTATATCCAAGAAAGGAGATAATACAAAAAAAATGACGAAGATCCAAAGGAGGCACAAAGTAAGACGTCCGAGGATATGCCCTCCTGCTGGAAGTCCCCCCCTAGTTGTATTTTGAACATGGCGGATTTCCTGGATAAGGCGAAAGGCTACGCCCATCTTGTTAATAAAAATGGGTTCGTCGAAGTTGTCCAGGATCTCGATATGTTCGCAAAGAGAATGGTGACCGTTTTTGTGGTCGACAAGAAAACTCGTAAGATTTGTCGCTCCACAAAAGACACTGTGATTAAATCACTTCTGTCTCTGGGGATAAAACCCCAAAGAATAATAAAGGGTACTGGGTTCTTCATTTGGGACATTCTGCTTCCCACACCAGAAGATTGCCGAGCCATGGCCAAAAAAGAGTTAATCTCAAAAGATTTAATTATAAGAACTGAATATGAAGGCCGCAGGCGGACCAGGGTGGCCGCTTTTGAGGTTCCTCCTCAAATTTCGGGAGAGCTCCTGGCTGCAATTTTATGCAGTTTGGCCAAATTTTAGAGGCTCTCTCTGACAATTTGAACGGGGGATGGACTTTCGATATAATGCTCGACCAGAAGGCCTTCAAGTCCGTCCCCAACAGTTTAGTGTTTGGCGACCGGAAAATGCCGGTCATAGTGACCGTTAGGAGACCAACTTGCTGGAGGTGTGGAGAGACTGGTCACCTTTCCTCCTCCTGCCCAGGGAAGAAGGCCCCTGGAGGTCCGGTCGCAGGTGACCAAAATCCCCTCTTGGCCGAAAAGGTAAAATCCGCGGCGCCTGTAGTGGGCCTAGCTGCGAGGCAGACCGATGAGGAAAATCCCTCGGTTGGGCTGTATCTAACTCTCCAGCAAAATCACTTCATTCGTCCAAACCTTCACCGGTAAGGACTCCTACTGGTTGGACTCCATCAACTACACCTAACGTCACACCAATCTCAACACCCATGCAATCACCTCAAAAGAAAAGGGTTAGAAGCCCGGATTCAAAAATACTTACCGAAAAAAAAAGAAAAAAAGCTCAAACCACCTTATTTCCCAGGGGAAGACGTCTGCCGCGTATCCCGGGACCAGGCGGAAAGGGTCTTCAGCCAGACTAGCAACCCGAAGGACTTAAAAGTTCTATGGAATTTTCAAAAAATTAATGGGTGGATGTAGAAGAAGAACCTAAAAATTTCCTTCGGCGGGAAGAATACTGACAGTAATCAGAACGGGCCCGGGTACGCGGGAGATCTGGGGCATGGTAGAGGAGGCCCAGTCGTCTCTCAAAATGGTGCCACCGGCTGCCTACTTACTTGACCCGGAAACGGATGAAGGAAATCAAAAACTCAAAGGGAGGGTCCCCGTTTTCGTTCACCCATCTCTTTATAGAGCTCTTAAACTGACGTACCCTTCGGACATCGGCGGCTTGTCTCAGGATGATACTGTCGAAAATGAGATGGCGTCTGGATCCATGGGACGAGCTGTGGGTGTCCTCTCCCCAGCCATGTTCTATCCTGAAGGACAACTCTAATCGGCTTCACAATGGAACTTTGGTTACCTAGTTTGAATGTCCGGGGCCTGAGGTCAGTGTCTCGCAGAGCGAGGCTCATTCGTGACCTTCAGCGCCTCGGGGTGAATGTATGTTGTATACAAGAGACCCGGTTTTCTTCTCATGATCGTGAGGACATACTGTCTAAGGGGTTCGCCCTTTATTCAGCATGTTTTGATGGTCATTCGAGGGGTGTCTTGGCAAAGAGCAGGCTAGTGAGCAGCATGTACCCTTGTCTTCGCGGATCAGGCGGGCAGGCTTTGCGTGCTGGATGTTACCATAAAGGATAAGGTTCTTCGTCTCATTGGGGTTATGCGCCCAATATCGAGCGGCCTGCTTTGGGCAGATCGCGCCGTTCTTTGACGACGTCTCGTCGGGTAGTTTTAGTTGAATGCCGTCCTTGACCCTTGTAGGAGACAAAGAAGGTACTAACAACCCGGATGTGAAACCATTTCGCGACTCGATGGGTTTGATCTCGTCGATAAGTTACCCTCGGGGGGTAGCATGGTTAAAAGAGAACTCGGCTCCTGGCTCTTTACCTTTGACCGAGTCTTAGGAGGCGATGTAGGGCTCTTAGGGTGTCCAAGTTTCCATTATAAAGTTTATGGATCACAGGAACTGGGTCCGTGTAAACTTAGATAAACAGCAAGGGAGCTGTCTACTGGAAATTGAACTGAAAGTGACCAAGGTTTCCGGGACCAGGCTAACGATATAAGGGAATTAACGGGGCGGTTGTGGGAAATGCCTGGTGGGGCAATTTAAAATTAAAATTCGAACGTCTGCTGGATTTTAGTCGTCGACCAATCTAGAAACACGGGCAAACTGTTTAGAAGATAAAGTAGATCGGGCAGTGAAATCACGTGTTACATTTCACCTAAGGCAGGAGATAGCTTTTTTAGCTAAGGCAGAGTTGGCCTCCTTCTTATCAAGAAGGATCAAGCTCTGGTAGTTGGGCTAGGTTAAAAGAATGTCTTCTGAGGCTACGAATATGGCCGGTGAACTGCGTGTAGAGGAGTATCGAAACGCGTCTAGGCGACATATTGCGTCACATTACCGGATAAGCTGACCGTGACTACAAACACGGGCATATGAGGTCTTTCAGGGGATTACTTTCAGGATCTTTTCACCAGGAGCCCGGTCTGAGCAGCTCGGCAGCTGAAATGGCTAGGTGCGAGGGTCCCATAACAGAGTCGGAAATCTGGGAAGCGCTGAAGCAGGTTGGCCTGGATAAGTCTCCGGGATTAGATGGTCTTCCCTTCGAAGTTTACTTGAGGTTGTCGCACGTTTTTGTTCCTTTGCTGCAGCTGATTTTCAACCACTGGATGAGGCAGGGGTCTTTACCTCAACGCTTCACCAGGGTGTGATCTGTTGCTGCGTAAGGACAAGGACGGTGGGGATGGGTTAGGGAACTTTCGCCCTTTAACGATGTTAAATACTGACTTAAAGATTTTGGCGAAGATCTTAGCCAACCGTTTGCAGCTTGTCCTGTCTAGTCTGATTGGCCCTGAACAGACTTGTGCTGTGAAGGGTTGGACTATTCAGGATAACCTTCATATGGTACGCTTGATCTTAGAACAAGTTGACAGTGAAGCCGCGCTGATCAATTTAGATCAGTCCAAGGCCTTCGATAAGGTTGACCATCGATTTCTGGAGGCTGTCCTTTCGGCGGCCGGTTTCGGAGCCGACTTTCGCTCCTGGATTCGGCTCTTGTATGCGACCCCCGGTGCGCTGGTGGAAGTGAATGGGGTAAGATCGAAGCCTTTCGTTTTGTCTCGCTCCATTCCTCAAGGTTGTCCGCTAGCGCCTCTGCTTTACGTTCTTGCGTTGGAACCTTTCCTTCGCAAGTTAAAGGCGAATCCGGTCTTACGCGGTATTTCGCTGCCTGGTGCTTCCACCTTGGCCAGGTATTCTGCCTATGCTGACGACGTTTCGGTTCTTGTGTCGAGTAGAGCCGAGATTGACGAAGTCAGCAAGCAGATCAGTGGGTATGAGATGGTGACAGGGGCCAAGATCAACCGCGATAAGTCTGTGGGCTTGCGGTTGGGTGCGTGGAAGGGAGTTTTCTTCCCGGACCTTTCCTCTGGACGGATGGGCCGATCAAGATACTCGGCGTCTGGTTCGGTCCTGATCTCCAGTTGGAAATGAATTGGTCGGAGGTGGAAGGGAAGGCCGAGGCCGCGGGTAATCTGTGGTCTCGGAGGTGACTTTCCCTGAAGGGAAGGGCGCAAGTATGTGTTTCACACATCTATCCGATCCTCCTGTACCGACTCTCATTAGTCATGGCCTTGTTCTCTTTCTTGTGGAGAGGCAAGACCCATATGCTATCTCGCGAGATCTGTTGCCTTCATCCCTCTGAGGGCGGTCTAGGTCTGCCTAGCATTGAGATTCGTCAATATATGTTTCGCATTATCTTTCTAGACCGAATGTGTCGCGGTTTGGATGAGGTGGGCACCTTTTGGAAAGAAGACGTCCGAAAACATTTCCCATCCCTGAAAAGTGTGCACTCGTGCGAGGAGGAAGCCGGCCGTACACCTCGTGTCGAGTGCTCTTTCTACCGCGTCGTGCTTTGAATCTCCTCTTGCGGACGTCGGATGGCCTCTCCGACGCCCAAGCGTTGTCTCGTAAAGCATTATATCGAGTGTTAGTTAGGGGGTCCGTTCGAGATGGTCTGATCGACGAGCTCGGTCTTACGAAGCAGGAGGCTCGCTCGATATGGCCTTGGGCGCCTGGGTTGAAATGTCTCAATAATGATGAGGCATCACTCACCTGGCTGATGATTCCTGGGGCCCTCTGGGTCGGCAAAAGACTTTGTTCAGCAGGCTTGGAGAAATATCCAAACTGTCGTCGCTGTACTGGGAAGGTCGAAACCATTGGTCACGCCTTTTTTCAGTGCAAGATTTGTAGTACCGTTGTGCAAGTTTGTTGAAGGCCTCATGGTTCGCATGCTGCAGGGAAAGTTTTTTTTGTCCTGGAAGCCAGTTCTGTTTGTAGCAATGTTGTGTCGCAATTGACGAAGGCTGAACACTATGTGTTCTGTTGCTTACTAGGGGTTATGCGAGTCGTGATTTGGACGACGCGTCAGAAGGAATTCTATGATGGCGAGAAGTTCACCTCTTCCCAGCTGATCTTGTACTTCAAGCATCAGCTTAAAGTCAAGATTAGGACGGAAAGGCGGCGGCTCCCATCACCAGAATTTGGCAAAAGGTGGGTGAATCTTGCGCGAATGTGTAGAGTGAAAGGGGCTTACCTATAGTGGCATTTGGATGTCGGTTAGCTACAGAATTTTGTCCTAACAGGGTTGAACATAGGCAACCCACCCAGATATTAGGTTAGACTAGGTTTTCGATTTTGAATTTTTAGTTTCTTTTTTATCCCGGTTAACTTAGCTAGGGTATGCATGCTCATTGGTCCCTTTTATTTCTGTCCCTATTTTTCTTTTTTTTTTAATTCCCCATCCCCTACCTCGTTAGGTGGTTAGTGATGTCAGTTCTCTGGTGAATGCGGGGCGCCTTTCGTTTCGTATGGGTGATTTTTTTTTCTTATTTGTTGTTGTGTTTGAATGTGTGTGTGCCTGTGTGAATGCTTGAGGTTTGAATGTTTTTCCTAATTTTTCATAGTCCCCACTGATTTCGTCCGGTTAACTGATGTTTCTGCCACATTCATGGTTTTGGGGGTTTTATTACTAACACATTTTTGTTTAGTTTTATTGTAAATATTTAAGACACATTGTAAATATTCATTTGGGGATATTTTTAAAATTTGTTATTTTCTGACCCTTCCCCCATGAACATTATTTGTTTATAAGGGGACTAGTTAGGACTTCATAGAGAATTTGAGGTATTATGGTGGACGTAGTAAGAAAGGTAGGAGTGAATGTGTTGTTTTGGTGATTGGAATATTGTTGGCATGTTTGGGTCAGTGTCTGCGACTAGCTAAGTTTTAGATTTAAGACAGAAGAAGACCGTCATTCCCCATCCCCCTTTTTAGGCCTCGTGCCACATTTTGTATTTTAATGCAAATAAATAATGTGTCGACTGGTTCACCGTGTTGGCCCGGTCACACTCCGTATTTCATCTGAAGGTTCTGGAGGCACTTTACATCGGGTCCCGCAAGCCTTCTTTGTGCAAACAACGTGAGTATTTGCTGGGACTCGCTGTCATCTGCCTCTAGTTCCTTCCTGCATATATACAGGTATATATATGTACATATATGTATATTTTTCCCCCACCTATTCTGATTGTACTTTTCTCTGTTTTAATTTTGAATCTCCCGTGGAAGCCTGATGAGCTGTAGCGAAACCGGTTGCTCCCCCACCCTGGTTGTTGAGTTTTTTCTTATTATTTAATATTGTTTTAATATGTCTTGTAATATTAAATTTTACACTTTTATTTCGATCATATATATATATATATATATATATATGTATATATGAAGAAAAATTTGGAAAAAAACAAACAAAAATCCTTACATGCAATTATGTTGTTTAAATGAATATCGACGTCTGACGTTTCGGTTTAATAAACCTTCTTCAGGACAATATTCATTAAAATACACACAACTAAAGCAGATCATAATTTCGATTTCGATTTGAAGGTATTAAAATATTTTCATAATAAAATCTCAGGAGGATTTATGAAGCAGGTATAATATCCATCTCACGCACGGTGAATACTAGACCTGGTTTCTTTAGTATTTCCCCTTTTTAGCGAGATTAATGTCGACAAGCATACACATAAAAATTTTAGATCCTAATAGAATTCTTTTCATTTTCTTTTCTTTTTTCTTTTCTTTTTTCATTCAAAAATAATCAAAATTTTTGAATACGTTTTCGCCCATTGACGACAACGTGAACATGCTTGATCATTTTAAAAATTTTCAGTTATCTGTTTTGGATAAGACTTGTTTTTATGTCCACCGTCTTTGTGAAATTGAACTGAATTGTATCTTAATGAATATTGTCCTGAAGAAGGTTTATTAAACCGAAACGTCAGACATCGACATTTCATTCATTTTAAACAACATAATTGCATTAAAGATTTTTTGTTTGTTTTTTCCAAATTTTTCTTCATTATATCGGATCTATATCCATTTACATTTGCTTACATATATATATATATATATATATATATATATATTATATATATATATATATATATATATGTGATGCATGTTTCATTAAATTAAACAAGTTTTTGTCAATTCCTTTTATGTAAATTCTTTTCATACTGTCTCATAAGCTTGATAACATTATCATTAAAAGAGGAAAGAAATCCCCATATTGATTCATATGTTTTTTATCCATTTTAAGCTTTCGGCTTACATAAGTTATTATCAATGATGACAATTACATTACAATATATTAAACAATACACAGACATAACAATAATGAAAGTCTCTTTTTGTTTGCATGAATGATTTCCAAGCAACGACAAACTCCTACAGACTAGACGCTAAAAGCGAAAATCGCAAAGTTGCTCATGACGCCACATATGACCACGCGAGAGGGAAAACAAGAAGTATTACTTATGGGAAGCCGTTGGTATAAACAAATGGCTTCTGTTATTTTTCCAAAGTCATGATGTGATAAAAATTACGAAATTTGCATCTATCGAGTTGATCTTCGATAAGTATCCTGAAGTGTTAAGATTTCTCATAGTTTAATTACATCAATTATTGAATTATATTAATTGGTATCATATAAAAACAGATATAAATCGGAATCCGATAGAATGAAATGATAGACAACAGGAAAATTAGACACGGGCGATAGCACATCTACATTCAACAACACAACATTCATAATCCTACACTTTGACACTCTAACTACAGTACTTGGATGAGAATTGAGAAGAAAAATACATCCAACACAACCTCCGATGCCGGCATTCATCAACTATAGACCAACTTACACTGGAGAAAATCTCGACGTCTAAATACACGCATTTATAAAGACAAGAGAGGCTTAAATAAGGACAATCATGTAAAATAAATTGTAATAAAATAGAAAAGAGCCGGTTGTAATTTTGTTTTTTATAAATACCAACGTAATTAAAAGTGAACATTTGGAGGGTGTCCTGATAAAATGTTTACCAACTATAAGCATACGTCTAAATAATTGTATTATATCACCGACATTTACGAAATAAATTCGTAAAAAATATGACACAAATTTAGGCTACGACAGTTGTTGACACAAAAGCATCCGTAAATCAACATGCTGACAACCCCCGCGCCCCCACCAAATAATGCCGGATGTCTACAACGAATATAAACTCTCTCTCTCTCTCTCTCTCTCTCTCTCTCTACATATATATATATATATATATATATATATATATATATATATATATATATATATATGAACCATCTTTATCCCGCATAGACAACCAGAATTTTGATACACTTACATAGATTATGAACAAGATCGCTTTTTTGACTAGACAAATGGGTGTGATGTGTTTAACTAATGAAATTCAAACGACAAAAAAAAATAACAGAATTTTTTTACATATCCAATTCTCTGATATACACGTTTTCTTTTGTTTTTTTCAGTCATATATATATATATTTATATATATATATATATATATATATATATATATATATATCGGCAGCATTTTGTCATTTATACATGTTTTCATTAAATAATATAGACATCTGTTGTCAATTTATTTTATCTAAATTCTTTTTAATAACGTCTGATAAGTTAAATATAATGATAATGTTATTAAGCTTATCAAACGTTATGAAAAGAATTTACAAAAAAATAGACAACACTGGTCTATATTATTTAATGGAACATGCATATTATATATATATATATATATATATATATATATATATATATATATATATATATATATATATTCAATGGCGATGAAAATTTTTGAGGTCATTTAACAAGATAGTTGAACACGCAACCACGAGTAAATGTTAACCGAATCCTGCTGTATTTATTTGCCTTTCGGTTTTCTGTGAGACTTCATGTAGATAGATGATTCCGACAAAAAGCTGAAATTTTATTTCAGACAACAATTATTTTAGGGAATATTTTATCAAACACATGGCTTTCATTGTTTAAGAATGTGTTCGGTTACTTTTTTAAGGATGGTAGTGCTTTTGGTAGATAATATAAATAGAAACGAACTCAAATTTTGTTTTTTTATGCAGAAATCACATGAAACATTTCGTTTAAAAGAATTTGGGTTCCTTTTACTGTAAAGAAATAAGATTTTGGTTGGATAGTATTAATGTAAACATACCGCGAATTTAATTTAATAGCAGGACCATAGAATAGGGACAACACAGTAATCATGTCTTATTATTTTCAATGCCCACTCCCGTCATTATTCAGTTCTCATCAGAAGGAAGTGGATAGAATGGCAAAAATGTGTTTTAACTCAAATTTTCTGAATTGTTTGTTATTTATGGTCTCGATTCCCTTCTAAATTAATTTTTTTCTTTGAAATATGATTATCAACTCATTAATTTTTCCATCTTTCTATCAACTGTTCAGTCTACTTTAGCAAGAATTCTAAGTATTATTATTGAATAGGTTGTCTCTCCAGATCATCATCCAGCATTTCCCTACAATTAAACATTTTAACAGGGTCAGTACCCTGTTACAAATAACCATGGGTCTATTAAAATGAAATAGACTGATGTCTATTAAAATAAGAAATAGTTCTATTTTACTATGTGCCGTTTCCATTTAAGAAATCCGCGATAATTTGTCTTTAACAATTTCCTGCTGTTTGTATTTCTTTGTAAATATCTATTTTTAATCTTTTCTAAAATATGTTCAAATATTCATTTACACTAGCGAGTTATGTGCTGTTTTACTCTATGCTTCTTAACTTCCATATATCATGTGAATTTCAAATTTTCCCAAGATGTTTGTCTAGAAATTTCTACCGTCTCTAATTTCGTAATATTCTCTAATATTTCAGTGTTGCTCAGAATTTAAGTCCACGGTATTCTCAGCATCCTACAGTAGATCTATATTTCTATCTTCTAAAGTTTATTCTTAATCGATGAGATTGCCCAGCACTCACTTTCATATAGGAGGACGCATATTAAAAAAACAGTTCAGTACACGTTTCTTTTTTGTAAGGAAATTATGTTGCATCTTATGATTCACAATCCCAATGTATTTTGGAATTTCAATGTCGCATCTGGTCCCAGATATTTAAATTGTTGTACTTCTTTGATTTTGGTATCTCCATTTTGTAATTTGCATAGTGGGATGTTCATTTAACGAAACAACCATGCGTTCTGTCTTCCTATGACTAGTCCTTTCTTTTCGATTAGCTTCAATAACTTCTGAAGATATAAATGGAATTTTCTTTCTCTGTCTGCTATCAACACTGCGTCAACTTTATATCTTATGATTTTAAGAGTATAGCCAACAATAATGAAATCTGCTTTGACTGTTATACTGCTGATAATTACTTCACTATAAAGCTTGAATAAGTCCCATGGGAAGGATATCCTTGCATTTAAACTTCCTTCTATTCATTATGTTGGGTGGCGATTACAATATCAAATAGAAAGTCAGGATGCAATTGATTTGCACGATCATCAAGTATGTTTAACTGTAGTATTCGCTTGTTTATTATTAAGTTTATTAAAGAATGAAATGTACACACACGCACACAAACACACACGCACACAAACACAGACACACACATATAATCTTGAATAATTATTCAGGGAAAACGATACTTGTTCTGTCACATTTGTTTACTGAATGGAATTAGATAATTTACAATTCATCAAAACTTTGAAAATATTTCACCTCGTTACTAAAAAAGAGAATTCGAAAAAATTATCAACATCGTATATTTATTTAAAATGCTTTGTTTAGCATGTTAGAAATAGTTTACTTTTTTAAAAGTTTTTGAGTGATTCACAATAGAAGTCCATGGAACACATTTCTGAATATTTTCTGGCGATTTTACCAATAATCCTGATATTTTTGCATGAATCAAAAATTGCACATGCAGCTATAACATAAAGCCTTTTAAGGAACGCATTAAAGGGTGTTAATTTCTTCTTTCTATACAAGAAAATATTTTTATTGTCTGCTTATTTGATTTTGTATTTCTCTATCTCATAATTTGGAGATGAATAACTTTTGGATGCGAATCTTTGCATAAAAAATTCTGGTTAATGCCATCTTTTCTTCCTGATATGACTTACTTATTTTTTCTCTCTTTCCAAAATTCTATTTTTTTAAAGAATTTCATCTTGTCCCAATATTTACAATATTAGCACACCGGTAAAGTTATCGGCCATACTCAAAAACAAATAAAATTTGTTGATGGTTGCAGGCAAGATTCTTGCTGGATCCGAATAATTTCAACATCCCTTCAAAGAAATCACCTCGTCATTATGGAAATTCATTCAACATCTTTGATATTCATCTGAACGATAGGCTGAAGGTAAGATTTCTGATAAATGTGTAAGTGTAGCTTTTCAAAACGTCAAATGAAGAATTCGATATCAAATATACTTATATAATGCAATGTGGTTGATACGATAGATATACTAAAAGGATATGAACACGCTGATCGAATGTCGATAGTCAAATCATTAAAAAGCAACAAACTTTTATAGGTTAGGAAGAGGATTTTAACTGAATAAAAAAAAAAAATAACTGCCAGCAGATCTGTTAATATCACCTGTGTTAAATACGTCGCTTACTGTTTACTTTATATGTATCTTTGTTATTAAAACAAGGAAGACAATTTGGCTCGTAAGTCGACCTGATACATTATTCCATTTCAATATGTTTTATTTTTTGTAATATAACTTAAATTGTGTATACGTTATCGTCTGTCCTACAATATTATATAATACTTTTCAAATTATCCACCCGTAGCATTCAGGTACTCATAATTTTAACTGTATTTTACTTCTATTTCTTTTCTATTGCTGTTAGATTGTTTAATACCTCACGCCTTCGGTGTGTTTATTCTTGATATCTTTTTCCATTTTGGTCTTTATTCTTTAATCTGCCTGATACGATTCTCTCAGAAAAATACCATGTTAATTTTGATGCATTTCACCTGCCTTGAGAAAGGCATGAAGAAGCAGTTATGAAAAATCATGCTAGAAAAAAATAATAGAAAAGAACGAAGGCAGATGAACAAATCCAAATATTGATAAGGAAAATGTGCGGCTAAGGTTATAAGTCACCAAATATAAAGAAGATGTAAGTTTATGTTGTTTCAAGAAGCGGCTGAAAAGAAACAGGTAATTGTATAAATTCGATCTTGAAGTGTTTATGATTTATTCATAAGGAGTTTCCTATTCAATCTAATAATCATGGAATTTATTACAACGCGGAAAATGGCATCAGAATACATAGACGAATCAAAGCAAAATGCAATATCGGGAAAAATAAGAAAATAAGTTATTCTTAATGAAGAAAAGAACCAGAAAACATGTCAGAAAATCAGATTCGGAAGAAAAATTCGACGTATTGGTTAGAGACTTATTTTCATAGAATAATCAACATTTTCATCTTAAATGAACTTTATATATATATATATATATATATATATATATATATATATATATATATATATATATATATATCCTACTAGGTCTTATTATAATTGGCGGATATAAACTACACAATATGAAATACGCTGATGACACAGAGCTGATGACAGAGTATAATAACTGCAGGAAATCTTAGTATTTATGACTGTATAAGGCAAGCAAGCAAAACAAAAGTTACTATGATGAACAAAAACAGAATATATGGTCTTTATCTAAATGTACAGCTGAAAAGTTTAATTATGATTTAGAGACAGAAATATTAATATGTCGCAGGTGTAGTGGTTAGCAAAGTAAAATGAAACCCAAGCAGCGAAGGCCCATTGAAATAGCAAGGCCTTCCTGAAGCTCATTCTTTTTCTATTGTTTCCTCAACGCCCATATACCCAGTCTTTTCTCTCACTTTCACTATTTGTAACCGCCTGCGTACTAGTGACATTTACGCCTTGCCTGGGGTGAAATGATTAATAACATAAATTAAACGTACATTATAAATTCATAAATGCAAGATAGCTTCTATCAGCAAAGAATACTGAATTGGCAAGCAGAAATTATGAAAAAACATCCAGAAATAAAGGTTAAAAATGTTGAAACTCATTTATATTCAATTTAAAAATTTTCCTCATTCAAGACTGATACCTTAAATGTGGTCTGCCCACGATCATTATTGATCAATCAAGTACTGCTGCCAGCTAATGGTTGGGAGTTTAATCATTCGATCTTCAAGTAGAATCCATAAGTATTGTTTAGCAATGGGATAGACGTTACAGATATACAACAGAATGATCAACAACAATATAATTGATGTAAGAAGTATGACAATAAACGATGATGAATACAAGTAAATCAAATAATAGAGATCGAATTCTGTTTTGAGTACCAATGCTATTCCGCATTATGTTTTGAGAACGTCAACGTTAAATTATTTTACCAAGTCTACTGCACAGGGTAAGAAGACAGTTGTGAAATGGATTATTCTTACACAAGCAAATTACATCACATATCATAATATTTCCAAATTGAAATAACACAGGCAGGCGTTAATCAAATCCGAAAAGGTTTTTTGGGAAACAATAGAGAAATATTATAAAAGGTTTTGGTTGAACCTAGTACTTTGCAGCACCTATTCATGAGTATATTGAATTGATCAGGTTTAATGACCATGTTATATATTTGAAATTATGTTTAAAATTGATTTCACTTTGCGCCAATTCCCTTGGAAAAAGTATGAACTTATTTTCCTCTCGCTATAGGTTTCATAGTTAGAAAGACTATTTGTCGCTTTGTGTCGCAGTCCAGAAGAGAATACTCTGAATTCAACACTAAGGATGATGTTTTGGAGATTTCGTATCTATGCATTATTTCTCTTTTGACAGTTTTAAAAATAATAACTGGATCTACACATTTTTTACTATTTTTTATTAGGTCATATACATCAACAGTCTAGCGGGTCACATCTAATGATATTTTATTGACATAATACGGAGAAGTCAATTATTATTAAGATAAAGAGAGACATTTTTCCATTTCAAGTATAGGAGCAGGCTTTCCAAACATTAGATTATGAGGCTGTGAAAATGGAATAATAAATATATGATATATTTCGGAATATTACAGAAAAAGAAAAAAACAAGTATAAGCGAAAGGGAATTTAATATAACGGACCAAATGTTTAACATGAATGTCAGTATTGAAAAAAAATATAAATATACCCAGCTATATAATGATTCTATATTTAGAAAACAAAACAGTCGAAATGCTGATTTATGTAAAAATTACAATTATTCAATGCAACGTTTGAGTTAGACAATCTGTGAAGTTAGAAATACATTCGAAAACTATTTAGTTTCTGCATATTGACGAATCAGAAATCCAGAAAATGTCATAAAGTTGATGTTCATCATCAATTATGGAATATATTTCACGGGACATCCATTTAAATTTCATCAGTTATAGCATGCTGGAGCCACTTCATATTCTTCTGAGTTTTCTTTCTTACCAACTGTAAGATTTTTTGAAAATTCCTTTCTGTGTCTGATAATACTGTGTGTCATCTGCATATCTTATGTTGTTACAAATGTGGCCGCCGTTATTGAATCCTGCTAGAACTTGTAATTCTTTCAGAATCGTTGGCCATTTAACTCAATCAGGTGTTTCTTACAACATGTATAAGTACAGTGTTGTATTTAAAAATGTTTTCCTTTCCCGAGACTAGTTACCATCTAAAAAGAATTAAATCCTGTCTCCTTTGCTATTTAATCCATAGTTGGGGGAGTGGAGAGATATCTTCGTAACATTACCAAGTGGGAAATTAAAGAGTTTCGCTCGAATGTAAAATTTCGGAGACGTTAACCGTAAAAGGACAACATCTCCAGCTTTCCTATAACAAAGAAATCCAAAAGTCTGGTTACTTTTAAGTTGATTTTATTACTTTAGAAAAAAAAAAGGTTGACTTTACATTTTCAGTATTTATAGTAAAATAACAACGAATCGTTACGTTAAATTAATTTTCTGGTGGATTTTTCTATCGATTTTAGTCATTGTAGGCTGCATTTATTCAAAATTGATGCTTCATTAAACAAAGCGGCCAAAGATATTTATTTCTATCTATGGAAAGTGATATTCAAGGGTCCTGAAATACCAATAAGGATGTGGCAAATTTCTATCGTTAAAATTGTCTATTGTTCTACTGAATTATTGCAAGCATTGGTTAAGGGACATGTTAGGAAACTTCCATAGAAATCATACTTTGATCATAAATTATATGTTTGAAGTTGGAATATACCCCAACAGGGATCTTGTGCTCCTCAGCTTCTAAACGTCTCTTTCTCACCCTCTCTCTCTTAATCTCTCTCTCTCTCTCTCTCACTCTCTTTCTGTCGTTGTGCAACTGAAGTATGAATTTTCTACAAAATCTGGTTAGAATCCTCGCCAGTGCTGACAAGTTGATCCTTTATAATTATATCAAACGAAAACATATATGGTTAGTACCAACAGAAATATTTTATCCACTTGATCAGGAATACAGAGAAAAATATATTTTTATTTTTATCATGAACCAAATCAAACCAATTAATGCAGAAAAGTATCGTTGACAAATAGAAGCAGTGCGAGAAAATAGACACTTTTATTCGTTAATCTTATATGAGTATGCCTCTTCAACGCTAAAGCAAATCAACTAGAATAACATTATGGCAGTAGATATAGGACATTTGTTTCATCCCCGTTACACTTCCGACACTACTCTATCTGACTATCAGCTGCCCAGATCATTACATCTGATTTTATAGTAAAATGATCATTTTTGGATATACTGAACATTCATTTTCATCAGAAGCGAAGGATGTTATAAGTCCTCTTCAAGCCAAAGAGTTTTACAACAATAAATGAATTTTAAACTTATTCAAACACAAGCAAAAATAACTTTAAATCATAGGATGGGAAATAGACATTTTAAAATAAGTTTTTATTATGTGGGAAGGGAAAGAGTGAGAGAGAGAGAGAGAAAGATATACAAATATATATGATATGTATGTCTGATATGTTAATTATGCTTCTTAATAACTGGCTCTTGGTTTCATTTAAACTCACTTTACTGTTAACTGAAAACGTGTTCATAACAGGAGAATCTGCTTAAACAATCCTGTCATTAACTATTACTCATAACTGAAAAAGTTCACAATGATACTTCGTACAATAATAATTCCTTGAATATTAATAAATATTACAAACATAAGTAACATTGATATATTATTCTTGAAACTAATAGTCTTGATTTAGATTATCCCGTTATAGCATAATGTATTATCCAATATTACTTATAAAAACTTACATAGAAAATATTTCTTAATATAAGTTTCGAAGAAAAACTCATATTAATCATATGCTTATCAAAATCCGGTATTACTAAAATCTGCTATTTCTCCTTGTTTTCTTATTATAAACCTTTAATATACTGAATCTATTTTGTTAGGGTGGGTATACTGTTTAAGAATCCATGAGTTAGTCAACGAGAAATGTACTAAACTTAGAACGAAATAATGAATTTAATAAAAAAAGTTTTCCTACAAAAGTTAAAATGTATATAGCTCGCTATTATAAAACTAAAACGCGTCATTATTTTTTATAATAATAGACCAGATATTTTGATATTAAACAAAAAGGAATAGTGTCTCTAAATGGAAGTATGTGTTGACATTATTACAGGTCATGTAAAATATGGGAAAATATCAGAACTTTTAGAAACATCTAAAATATCTCATATTATACTGTCGATTGAAGCGATAATTATAGGAATGTTCGAACAGAAAACATTTTCAGTCACGTATGAAAATAATATCAACCTATTAATGCTGTGAAAATTTATTCTAACTTAATTGTACCACACTTTATTGCCATAGGAATTTTATAGATTTATGTTTTCGTGCCTATTCCTAGAAGTATCTTTATTCTCATGACATGTCAAAGTTCCTTTAATAAGCTTCGGTGTGGGGGACTGATTCAATTCTTGTGAAATTTTCCCTAATTTCGGATTTTGTTTTTTCTCATGGCCTATTGAAAGAACAATCTATGAAAAATAATAAAATAGAATAAATGAAATGCAACATTAAATGTAAGCCATGTTTTAGAGCCAATAGCCAAGACATACTCAGCATATTGAGATATAAACCCCCCAGTGAAATTTGCGAGCTTACGATTTTCAAGCAATCCAAACAAATTTTGAAGCAAAAATGGACAGTATTCCCAATCCTTAGCCAACACAGCAATGCCATATTTCTACAAATGGGGAAGTAACATTCGATCCATAAATACTGTAAAATGCGAGATAATAAAAACGAAATAACTCAAAACGAAATCAAGCAAAGCAAACTGACACTACATGATATAGAAAATCACCAAGAACAACATTTAACAAATTGTTTCGAAGACCAAAAAAAATACATGAAAAAAATGAGAAAATTTTGCCACACCAGAGGAGCAAATAGTAATGGTTTACACCGAGTCTTAGTTCTTGCAACATTAGTCGTGGACGTTAAAGGAAGTGTGTCAGAATGTCAATGCCAATACCTCACACGTAAATCGTCTGTTACAAATATGTAGCTAATCGAAATGATGTCATTCGCATCGAATCGTGATCGAAATACTTATAGACGCAGATACATAAGGTATAATGTGGATGAGGAGGAATAACTATCAAGTCCTGTATTTAAAAGTGGCACATCGCCATAATCATAAAGAGGGCTAAAGAAAAAACTTGTAGTGCAATATCAAATTAAAGATCATTGTGAAAATATGAATGAAAAGAATCAAGTTAAATGCATAAGCAGTTTAGTCCGTAGAGGTGGTAAAAACATATCCACTATTTATGTCGTCTGATTGCTCGGGCGGCATAATTTTATGAAAATCATCATACAGATTACGGGATAACCATGCAAAAAAGAAGTAAACTTAAAATAAAAACACACAAAAAAAAGAATATATCTTCGAGACATAAATATCAAAATATAACTGCTACGTTATTGCAGGAAATATTTTTTGGTAGTGTATGGGCATGCCTATGAGTGCAATTCCTGAATTTAATATCATTAATCTAAATACAATGATCTGATAACATACAACAGTTCCTCTTACACAAAATGATTATGCTTCTTCCTAAATCATGATATTTTTATATTTTCTATTCTGAATTTAATATTTCCCTTCAAATAACAAAACAAATAGCAATGAATTACAAATTATTGAAAAGAAATATAATTCATATTATTCTCTTAATCATGAATGGCATGACCAATTATGTTTTATTAACGCTTGCGACAATTTACTGGTTATTTTTTAAGCTAAGCAGAACACAAAAAAGAATTTACCACTTAACGAGAGGTCAGAAATTCTATTTAATACCGATTTCTCTAGAAATTAAGTAAAGCACAAGTAAAACTTTTATTCCCATGTGTGTAATAATAGAGACAAAAAAGAACTAATGAATATTCTTAATATATTTCATTAGTCAACAGAAAAAAGAATAATTTCGAAGAAAAAATCTAAATGATTGAAATCTAAGCCAAAATTATGATTCCCGGAAAAAGCATTTACAAAATCAGAGCGGAAGATTGTGGCTACCATATTTGAAATCCATGAAGAATCGGGGAAAAGGCAAAATTAACTGAGGAATATTCAAGTATGCAACAACTGGACGCAGATACACACGGAGTAAGCGTCATTACGAAAATAAAACATAAATTATGATAGAAAACAATTAATTAAATGTGCAAAGCTGCTAAAATAGGACATGTTGATTGGGCGACGCCTTGATTGACGTCTTAATTAGATCGGTCATTATTGCACTAGAGTCTCATTATTTGCTTTGATTGATTTATGTATTTGAATGATTTTGTTTTATTAATTCTGCAATTATTCACATAGATTTGATTTCCATGCTTTGCAATGTTTTGCAGCCAACCACTGTCATTGAATCATTCAAAATAACTTTTCGATGTTAGTGATGTCAATATTAAATCCAATTTTAGAAATGGACTTTTAATTTTAAAATGCTTGTCAGATATAACTGAAAGCCCATACTTCTGCAAATACATGAAGACAAATCGGAAAATAGTGTGAATACGCGTTCCTTAGAATATACACAAGCTTCCAGGAAAAATGTAAATATTATATAGTATAAACAATATTTAAGACTGAAATGCATATTTTTTCAATATGCATTTAAATCGATAATGTTAAATTTATGCACCACAAATGTAATGGACGTGAGACTCTAAGATGTCCTGTTTTAGGTAAAAACAGTTGTGTACATTCCTCCAAACAAAATAGCTTCCAATTATCATTTAATTTATGCAATATCCATTATTATTGATTTTAAGTTGTTTTTTTTTTATCACCATCAATCCAGTAGCACTATGTTTTCATAGAGACGTTACGTAGCTAAACATCTGTCCATCTCCCGCCAAATGTATGCGTGCCAAAGTTAAGTCTCTATAAATCATCTTAAATTCAACTGATTGATATTTGAAGCTATTTTCCTTGTCTGCTTCTTCTTTTTCCTAAGGTGGTGCAATTTAGGATGGCAGCAGAAACATTGTTGGATCCAATATTATGTCGACTTTCTCTTCTTGATGATGATTACCGGGTTTTCTAATGCGCCTTGTTTGACTGTTTATTGCCCTTCGTCATTTGCGATGAGTTCTCCCTAGGAGAGGCTTAGGGTATTTGTTTTGCATCTCATTCCTAATATTTAGATTATTCTTTGGAATTATTTTCAAAGGTAAAGAAAGACTGAGAAAACCAGTGCATGCAAAGACGTGATACTTGTTTTCATGTCGAAGTTCATGAATTTCTGACGTATTCATTTTTATTTTTGCAACATTTTCAATTTATTTCCTCTTGCTGAATGTATTTCTATTCAGGAGTCCTCTTCAATGGTACCTGATCCATGATATTTGAATCAACTATCTACTCCATATACATGAACATTGTCTTATATCTTGCTTGCTCACTTTTATCCGATTGTTTCTTCTCGAATTTGATGTTTGATATTAATCTTATTTATTATAAAACACAGATTGTGTGTGTGTGTCTGTTCGTTTATATATGGGATCGTATTTCCTACATTTTTCAACCGATTTCAACAAAACTCCACAGGACTACGTAAAATTACTCGGCGGTAGTTCTGACAGCGCCAAAAATTGGAAAACACAATTGTTTTTGCACGAAATCAATTTGAAAGGAAGAGTAAGGTTATCGCACCCAGCCGTAAGTTACTGTCGGCTACTCAAACGTCTGAAAACAGAACGAATGCCGTTAACTTCCGGTGACTCAGTGTTTTTTTGTTTTTTTTTCAGAGAATGATACACAAAAAGTAAAACAAATGAAACATAAACATACACATGACCTCTTAACTAAAAATAATAACGGGAAACTACTTTAAATACACATGGTGTCCAAATGAAACCCATGTGTACAGTCAAAATGCGGAAGTTAATTTTTAGTCATCAACCAAAAGATATTGCCAACCGACTACGATGTTAATCGGAGCCGACATAAACACAGCCGATTTCTTCCACCAAGCCACTTGGCAAAAATATTTGGCTCCGGGCTAAGTAACAGTCTAACTCTCTGCTCTCGGGCGGAGAGGAACCCGGTCGAGGCTCCGCCGAAGGGCAGAGTATCGTTCGGGGTGGTTGACTGCCACTGAACCCGTTTATGCGGGTTTAAAGATGGAATAATATTGGTCGAGCCTACGGGCTCGGAAATCCCACGTTAAACCCGACCTTGTGCCATATGTAACCCTCGTGGGGGTAGCTAAATATCACTTGGCAAAAATATTTTAAGTCAAGTGATAGCGATTGCTGTATGAGTCGTACGATTTTTGAATCAAGCACGGGCAACGCCGGGCCATGCTGCTAGTCTCTTATGAATATCTAGATGAGTTATCATTTATTTTCATCGCAGCTAAATTAACAATAACTTCACAGAGGAATTCTGATTGTTTCGAAAAAAAGCGGAAATTCTAATTCTGCGTTTATTTTTTTTTATTTTTTAAATTATTTTTTGTATTTGTAGTTTTCATTCTTCATTTTCTTTCTTTGTTTTTCTCTGTCGGTGTTTTAAATATGCTTTGAAATTATTTCTTATGCCTTTCCACGTACAGAAAACGGTTTTATTGTTGCTTCGTAATGCGAGTAGAATGACATTGTACACGTCTGCACAGCTAATGTCTCTTTCACTTTATTGCTGGAAATACTAGAGAAGTTATATAAAATATATTGGAAATCTATGTGCATTCGCTGATTTTATTCTTATTGCATTTTCTGTCTCCGAATAACTTTTAGGTTTCTTCTTCATTTCAGTTCTCTTTGATGCACATTTGAAGTCACTGTAAAAGTAAATGTCAATCTCTATAGCGCATCACTCAGGTTTCTTTGTAGTTTTAAATGAATGAAAGTATAACAGAAAATATTTTCCAGTAAATTGTCTATGAAGGAAATAAATGTTTCCTGCTTAGACTTCCGCGAAAATTAGTTCACAGTATACAATAGCGGACTAAAAAGTAGCCATAATTCGTTGTTAGTGTTCATATTTTATTCATATTTTTTTGTCTAAAATATTTCCTTCATTTCCGGATAACTATCACCGGGCATGAGTTACATGAACCGCTTCAAGACGGATTCACACCCACTTTGTTTCATCAAAAAGCTTATATTCCTTTTTGTTGGCTTTGACGTCACGACTTGTCAATCAGCAGATGTTTGTATTTTAAGCATTCAGGTTGGCCAGACAAGTTAAAAAATACAAAGAAACTAATACAAATACAAATGTATAGAAATGTACATAGAAAATGAAAGAGAGTCCAAGATGGCTACTGGCACATATATAAATAGAGAAAGGTGATGTATACATACAGCTTGTTCAGTGGCGCACGAAATCAGGCGAGAGACATCAGGCGATAGATTCCACTCCTAGAAAAATGAAACCGAATTGGACGTGCTTGAGAAAACGAAAATAACCATAATTTCTACAGCTGTTTACAAGAATTCCCCTCGACATCAGAAATACAAGCGTAATCCTCTCCGTATTAAGGGTTTATAAATTATTAGATGTTTCATAATAAGTCTTCACAATCGATGCTGTCGCTCCAAATAAGTTGACATCGAATAGAAATATTTCTTTAAATGAGAATAAGGATGATTGACACTGATCAAGATATGTTTAAAAAAAATAACATTTGTTTATGTTAAGGCGATTTTTAGTCGACACCTGTAGGGAAGTTTTTTCTTTGATTTTAGAAATAGAATTGATAGCTATATATCTTTCTATATATGATATGAAATTTCAGACTAAAAACTGTTTCGATGTGTATCGGTGTAATTAATGCATAAAAAATGATTCACTTGAGAAGATGCCTGATTCAAAGTTAACATACTAACAAAGTCAGTATATTTATTTTAACCCGTGAAAATTTCAAGGTTTGCCGATTTGTATATTGTGATGAAATTTAATTATTGAGTTAATGATAGAATAAGCCCTCGGCGGGTACTACGAAATTAAAATATCCGTAGAAATTCTCCTATCGCGTTTTTAAATATTTGAGGTTAAGAACTTTAACAATATAATGTAATAACTATCATAAATATGGCTGATAGGCGATATTTGAAGAATGAGGCGGTAAAATTGAAAAGATAGGAAATTGTAAATTGTTATCATTTCAATGGCACCTATTCATATCAGTCTATCTTCCCTCCATTCAAGTATATTGTCATCTTACGTGATCGAAACGGAATTTTCCATTGTTTATAACATATTACCAGTATATGTAAAACATATCTATCTTTATTTATTTCTTTTTTCCAATGAAACCAAGTAGAGTCCCTGATGCCCCTTTATTTATAAGGTATTTGTCAGGAGTAACAGTCGTACAAACTATTGAAGGGAGGGCCAAAATAAGCATAAAAGTATGTCTTAATGGATGAATATGTAATCTAGGAATGATTGGATTCCATATTATAATTTTTATAAAATATTTTGCTATATATGTTATGGAATTGATAGGTATATAATATCTTTGTATATATCAGATGGAATTTGCAGCAATTCGAGAAAAATATTACAATCAAAACGATTATCGAAATAAAATAAATCCAATGATGCCTTGTGTGCTAGTACGGTTAAACCATATTTAATACTTATATATTTGGTTGACGTTCAAATAAAAAAAGAAATAAGAACAAGGATTTCGAATACTGATTCTAAAGGCAAGAATGCTATAAAAACTGATTATAGTAATACGCCAAGAATCAAATTTGTGCTGTATGGTTTAATCTTAAAACATTTTCAATTTTTCTTATTTATTGATCGAAAAATATATTTATCTTTTACGATTGATTGTTTTCTAAGGCTTATCAATATTTTGCCGATAAATTACATCCAATATATATATATATATATATATATATATATATATATATATATATATATATATATATATATATATATATATATATATATATATATATATATATATATATAATATTCAATTTAAGAATTTTGTTGATTTGATAATTATTTACTGATACAAGTCCTAATAATTAACCCATAAATGGAGAGAAGAAGATGTGGATTTGTACCGTTCCAAAATCTATATGCTCGTTAGTTAACGAACCCGATAGGGATTTGAACTCGATTCGGACTCCAATTTCGAGCCGTTATGCATTACACCACGGCCGCATCTAAGCTTACAGCACCTGGTATTCGCAAGTATTACTGACCAGGTTCTAAGTAGCGTAACTTAGGCGATTTTGCGAGAAATGTTGTTTCAATGTTATATGACCGTAAGCCTAGTTTTAGAGTAATATAACGCAGTAAACATGCAATTTCACAAAAGTAATTTGAAGTTTGTTTTACATTTTTATTTCAGTTGATGAAATTCGTTATATTCTGAAACATATAATTCACCAATCTATTATGAAGAACGCAATCTAAATATACACTGAACATCTGTTTCAAAACCGAAGACGTTTTAGTTTAATATTTATTTAGATTGATGGTAAAGAATCAATTCTCCTCCATCAAACTTTTGATATACTTTAGTAAAAGGTCGTCCCGAATAAGCAATGATGAATGTACAAATATTCTGATTTTCAGTACATTTATGAGGCATCAATTTTCTTTTTGCAGCATTTTTATCACAGCCAAATGTCAAACTGCAGTCACAGAGACAATCGGATGTTTACGAAAATATATCTTTTAACTCGGCGTTTATTCTTATAATTACTTTTGATTGTCGTCTGTTTTGTTAATGACCGATTTGTATTCTCATTGGTAAAGCGATATTTCTTATTTTCCCATTCCATTGTAATTATGTTCTACTTATTCTAGTGGATTCTCTGAATTGGTAAAAGTACTCGTGCGTCAAGTAAAGTGTTGTTTCAACGTGAAATTCTATATATTATAGATATATGTAGCCGAAATGCAAGTAATCTAACGATTTGACATTTCAACATTCAAGAGGTATAAAAATTCGATTCTTTTTACAATTACATATTTTACTATAGAATGTTATTATCATTACATACTTCAAATCATTAAGGCTCTGTATGCGTAATGAAACGGTTATAAACGAGGAAAGTAGAAACGCCAAGTCGTGTTCAAACTGCACCCTTGTATTTTCCGTTTACTTTCGCTCTAATATCAATGGGAAAAGCATGGATTCATCCTTTTTCTCCACAACAATGGGAGAAATAATAAGGCAAACTAGAGACAGTAATCGTAGGTAGCAACCAACCTAAGAAAATTCATAATCTGATTTCAGTAACAAAAGATAACTTAGCAATAATATGAAGGAATATATGGAAAGTGTCGATCGCCAAGGAATTTTATATGAACCACAAATCGTAGCATCTGTGGTAACCGTTGGATGCACTTTGCTGTCTGAATGTCTATTTTGTATATTTTGATATCAATTTTTTATCACACGGAAAATTAGGACTAGAGAACAGAAAAAAAATTGTGTTACTTTAATCCTACCAATAATGAGAGTGATGTGAGCCTGTCCGATGGTCTTACATATTAGTATTTGAAACTTGATCAGAGGAAAGACTGCGAAAAACTTATCTAGCACAGTTTCATGTATTTGCATACTGATAAATTGATGGAGAGATTGATATATTCCTTATATCCCATCATGTGTCAGAATGGTGACAAATATAATACTTGTTTAATAAAAGAAATTTACGAATGAGACTTAAAATATTTTCAGTCCGACTCACCCCCGATAAATATCTGACCAAATAGCCAATATCATTTTTTTTCCTTTTTGATAAATGTTACTTGGTCTTTCGAAATGAAATCCACAAAATCGTTCCTCCTAGAAGGAAAAAAAAAATTATGCTCCGCATTAAAATTATTTATAATTTTGCTATTAATTCCGTTTTTATGTTTTTTTAATTGTTGAAATCTATGGCAGTGTCATGCACTAGCGTTAAAATTTGCTGCATTCGTGTTTTTGTATAGTTACAAGCCAATACCAGAAATAAAGCCGCAAACGTTTTGAAAAGAACATATCAACAAAATAACACGTTTTCCCTCTTCGTCTTCGCGTATCGAGTACTGATTTGATGCAAAAGACAGAGAAACTTGGCGAAACGATTATAATTTCCTCTAGATTTTTCAAAATCTGGAGAATGTCACGTAAGAAAGATGATGAGTATATTTTTATTTGAAGTCCAGTAATTCTTAACAGCTTCATCAAGCGTACTGGGCACGGTTTTTGTATACACTTGAAGGTAACAGAGACGAATTTTACAGAAAAGTAGATAAATTTACACGTTCAGTAAAAAACGTTCCTCCTCATTCTTTACGTGCAGGCCTCGTAGAAGTTGAGCGGATCGGTGTGTCAAAACGTGAACGACTGAAATATATTACAATTATTAAATCAGTAGATGAGAAAAATATAATATAAAGAACGCCTTTTGGAATTTAGAATGTTATTGACAACATACAGTGTCAAATGTGTAAATTGACATATTTTATATTTTTAATTTCGCGCATGCGCTTTGACTGTTTTTGATTTTTTCGATGGCAGAGTTTAGTAGTGTTAGTTGGGCACAGTCTGTGAGATAAAGAGCAGAATAACGCAATTCACTCCACCAGAATTCTGAAGAAGATATGTTGTCCTGCTTGGTTTTCGCACTGGAATCTCCAATGCGAACATTTCAGAGTATCTGGGTGTCAATGTGAGAAAACAGCAGTGCATTCGGATGAGACTAATGGTTATTACGAAGTGATCACTAGTGATGGCGACGTTAAGGCTCTCCATTCATCTTCCCACAGAGCTTCACACTCAACACGGAGGCCCACATCAATAGCTTTGAACTACATCATGCCCCACAAGTAGGAAAGGTCAATAATGACTGTGATACTATTTCTGCAACCAAATCACCCCTTACATATGGCCTTCTAAATCCCCAGGTTCCAACACCTTTTATTATTATGTGCTGGTTGCAGTTGATCGAGAGACCGGGAAAACTCCTTGTAACATCAAAGATGAACGTAAGACAAGGGTTATATGCAGAATTAACAACTAAAACAAAGAGGACGTTCAGGAGAGATGCAGGAGATTCATAAGTCGTCTGATGGTCGTGGTTGATGTCAGTTGCGATTTTCTTGAATATATTTAATCCAAGGTATATTTGTGAAATTTTTGAAAATATATCTGTTAGAATGAGATGTCAGTGATATTTTCATTTTTTTTTGGAATTTAGTCGACATGTTGTCCATCGCACCCTGTATATGTGAGGTCCGTCATTTTTGTAGAAAAGTCATTAACCAATAATTCATATATATTCTGACATGCATTTTTAAAAATTCGGATAGTACCTGATGCAAGAATGTTATTGAAATCTCTAAGATTTGGAAGATGATGATCTAAAAAAATTAAGGTTTTAAGTAATGTGTGAATATATATATATATATATATATATATATATATATATATATATATATATTAAATTTAATAATTTAAAAATACGGTTCCATCGCTACACAAGAATTACCAGGTTTCAAAAACAGAAGCTAAAACTTTAAATTTAATTATAGAATTAAATTAAAATCTCTAGTAGTGTTTCAATTTCAAGCGATTTTTAGAATGCTTTATTTTGAAATTTACTGAGTTTATAAGCACATACATTCTTGATATTAGTGACGTGAAATTCAGTCATTTCATTACGTGAAAGGTTACGTGAAAGTCAGTCATAAGGGCTGGTAGGGTATTCATTTTCATAGAAAATCTGTGTATCAAATATTAGTTACTTTCAAAATAAGGTTAAGTTAAGGTAGGGTTGGCATTCTCTGAAAGATAAAGAAAATTACTGCGGAAAAAATCTGCCTCGACGGTCATCTATCGAAAGGTACAGAATCTCTTAAGCGTGTATCAACTGACTGATGATGTGAAGTAAATAAGGTAACAGAGGGACACGAATGAACTAGACAAGAAATCAGGGAGTGCGTTTGAGTTAATCAGGGAGACTGCTAATGACGTCACGACATGTAAACTAAGAGTGACATAATATTATAACGACTAGGAATGAGTCATAACGGTGTCGACAAGTGATCGAAAATCATACAGAGTAAGAAAAAGTAATTTTTGTTTCGGTGCCCATAATAAAAGTGACTACGAGAAATTAGAAAAACGTTGGTTTATTTTTTACTTTGTGTTGTTCTTCAAATATGGAAACATTATTAGCTCAAGTGATAAAAATACAGCAGCAACAATAGGAACAAAAGCAGTTGTTTGAACTTCAAAATCAACAACAACATTTCATCGAAATAATACGGAAGAAAACGGAAAATTCCCCAAATTCCTTCACTTAGGACATAGTAGCAAAATCCGTATATGAATTCACATACAATTCGGGTGATTTAATTATATTTTCTGTTTATTTATGAAAATACGATCACATTTTCAGAGAAGAATACAACGACTGGTATAACTAAGCATAAAAACAAGTTTTTTGTTGAGAAATTTAACATTTGTACTACCGAAAAAAAAAGCCAAAAAAAACAAAAAAAAAACAAGAAAAATTTGATTTGAAGAAATAGTAAATCTTCTGACATATGCCGGAATCGTTAGCAAGGAGGGTGAAATTTTAAAATAAAAAGAATCAACCCCGGATATGTTTAAAGGTTCAATTTTCGTTCAAGGGTTAACATTGAAAAAGCCGCAGAAATACGTGCTAGAGTTTTAACGAAGATGAACAGAACCTAACAATATAGGAAATATCGGACGAATAAATAATAAAATAATTGTAGATTAATCTATATAGATTTGGTTTCAAAAAAGATAATTACACAGAAATGGAAATAGCTGTTAATATGAAAGATGTAGAAAAAGAGCCGAAAATTAGAAATCTTTTCTATACGTGAGATAACACACGACAATCAATCAGATTGTAATCGAAGGAAGCAATAATGGGAATAGGTGTTTGGACAGAGTGATTCTAAGAATGCGAATATCAGATCAAATATTAAAACTCTGAAAATAAGGAACCAAAGTCATTATTCCCTAAAGATGAATGTACTAAAACATGAAGAATATTTCATCAATCACATGTATAAATTAAAAAAACAACTTAATAAAATGAACAATATTAATATATTTCAGAATCTTTAAGGGTGTCCGAAACTACAGATTACACCTTATCGTTTCGCTATAATGTCATGAAAAAGAAAATTTTCGCTGATTGAATAAGCAGTAATAGATCTAGTCCAAAAAAATATAAATATACATTTTGAAGCAGAAATACCAACTTGAATACGCTAGAAATTAAACATAATACCACTCGATTTCGTTAATGGGAATTGGGCATTGAAATAAACTGTTTCGATTTCATTTAAAATTGTTTCCCATAGGTAGACGGCCTACATTAATATGTAAAATGTTCAAATATTTTTTCTTGGTAAATATTATAATAGAATTTGAAAGAAATTATTTAGGGATTTACAAGTGAAAGGAGAAATAAAATGAAGATATTCAACTAGAAAACTGTGAAATAAGAATATCAATTGGTGAATTTATGACAATGATCTTGAAATAATAGAAACAGATCCCAAACAGCTGAAAAAAAAGGCATATGACAAGAGAACAATCAAGTTTCTGGAGGCACGATTAAACAATAATTATTGGTTAAAAAGCCTTAAATGCATAGATGTATGATCTAGAAACGTAATGTGACACTATTTAGCTTGCTAAAAGGGAGAAAGGAGAAAAGAAAAAGGAAAGAAAAAAAGAAAGACCAGAATTAAAATTAGGTGATAAGAAGCCATCACGAAAAGGACACTAAGCGGTGTTATTTTTCTGACGTGGAAAAGTGGTAAAATCTTTATTTCCCCTTGTCGAGAAGGTAAAAAGGAAGATACTGGAATTAATCTGATTTATGTTACTGGACGGGTGGAAATTCCAGGTTGGCCAAATAACCTCAGTGACAGAATTATAAATAGATAAACATTGACTGTGTCGAAAAATGTTCATTTGGACCACACAAAGTTAAAAAACAAAAGACCAAACCATAAAGTCGTTTTGAAAAGACATCTGTTTTGTGTCGAAGCTGGCTGTGGTGGCGAAATTATTTTATCGGAAATTGATAACGCCAGAATGCGAAACGTTTAATTGACCACCCACTTGATAATTGGCGAAAATCTCCTTGACGACTTCCATATGAAATTGGCTGTGTTGGCGAAATTGTTTTATCGGATCAGTGGTTGGCGCCAGGAGTGTAGGTACGTCTGGTTGACCACCCACTTGTTAATTGGCGAAAATCTCATTGATGAATTCCAGGTAATTCGGTTAAAAATAAAAAGTATAGGGTGTGACGTTTCCTCGAATAGAAGAAAGAAAAGGAAAAATAAAAAAAAAGAAAAAAGATGCTTTTTTTTTCTTTGAGCAAGATTTTTTAAACCAAGTCCAGTCTGACCACACCCACGCCTCTGAGCGCCCATTGGCTGAATGATAGCAGGAGTATTGGGCGGAGGTAATCATGTGAAGCAGGAGGGGAGGCCTGTTGGCCCCCATTGAGGAGATAGGTGTGAGATGCCACTGTGAGAGAGAGGGAAAAAAGTTGACACCCTCTGAGGGTATGGTGAGATACCAATACGAGAACAGAAGAAGGTGACTTCCAAAAATGGAAAATAATAAAATTTTCCTGGCCGAAAACAAAGAAGTGGATGGTGGGTTTGGAATTATCAAGGAACCTCAAACCCCGACAAGCCCACCCCGGTTTTGGCCGGCGTCTATATAAGCAAAGTCGCAGCGAGCGAAAATCAGTTCAGTTCCAGTTGAGAGGCAGTTGAGTTAAGTTCGAAGTTCGCAGTTGAAGTTGCACCCGCCTCGCAGAAGCCGACTCAGATTCACGCAAATCACGACTCATCTTCTAACCAAGAACAATTTATTTTTGAAGAACGACTTAGATTCACACCACCAAAACAAGTTTTACGAATTTTGCCTGAAGACACACCAAGAACCAGTTTCTTAAAGAAGAAACAACTTAAGATGTTAAGACTCGCCTAACAAACACAAAGTGTCACGAATCCATATAGCGGGTTGGGAAGAAGAGACAGTCCTGTACACAGCAACTAGATATAAAGTATTGATATCCTTTTTTTAACACATTTGAACTTTTCGAGTTATTATTTTATTTTCTTTTACACATACTTGTGCGATATCACCATTGTTCGAACTCGACTTGCAGTACGGCCCGGCAACCGATTGATTTCGTCTGCCTAAGATCAATTCACAACGTGGGTAGGTTGGACTGGAAATCAAAGCAGTTACTTCGGTAACCAGACGTTGGAGGCGAGCTAGGAACGGCAAGGCTGATGCCGAATCTAACCAGATTCCCATCCGAATCAGCAAAAGGTTAGAACGTCACATTTGGTGCCGCGATCAATACCAAGCCAGTTCGTCGTCACAGGACAGGATAGCACGACGGACGGGACCAGGTAGACGTCCCATTTTGGTGCAGCGTCACCCGGGGGGACGTCACAGTAATAACATTTGATAAAAACTTATACAATGGTTTGTTTATGTGTATATAATGCGCTTCAGAACGCTTATTCAATATTGTCTATTCTGTCGTGAAAAATCTTCGGGACTCCATGACATCAGACTTTCTTTTCCATGGGCTCAGCCAAAAGCGATCACTTATTGACTAGACTTCACGCATATCTTCAGCAGGACTGCAAGACATCTAAATAATGTGTCTACTCAAAAGCAATCCTTTAATTCATTCCAATACATGAATTCTGACCACGTGGGATTTGTTTATTTTTACTATTATTGTTTTGGCCAATCAGAGTGACGGATACCTCTTTGACTTAACCGTTATCAGATATATTCTTTCAGAATAGAGGTTATAGTTTTAACCAATGAGAAACGTAGTTTTCACTTGTCTCCAGACTTAAATCTATTAAATTTTCGCCTCCATTTGTGATTCATCGCTTTTCCAAGCTAACAGCAAGTATGTCTATAATTTCTTTGTAAATAAAAAATGATGAAAGTGACTCCAGATAAGTGACAATGGTCGAAGCCATTAAAAACTAAACAATTGCTTCTTACGTAAATGCACACCAAAATGTGAAATACTAAAGAAATGAGAATAGCAAAGACAAACCAAATGGATATTGAACGATTTTACATAGTTGTTACAAAATCATTTAATCAAAGAAGTTTACAAGCCCTTTCTTGCACAATGTAACAAAACATTTAATATTATCTTGGGGGTCTGGTGTCAGTATTACATTATCAGGCCTATCTAACATGCTATTAAGGGAGGAGTAAAAGGTATTGTCATCGACATTGATACCGATCCAAGATGATTCAAATTATAAACCCTTTTGTTGCTGCTTACAGGCGATGTTGTAACCACGTTATGTTGTCCAGTCCTCAGGGTCTTAGGACGACGTTTTACCCAAAGTGCTAACTCTAGGCTGGTCTTATGTTGATAATTGTCCAAGGTATTTGTTGATGGCAGACCGCTTCGATACACATCAATTCTGTCTCCGTGGTGTTCTTGATCTCACAGCAGTGTAAAATCGAATGTCGTAGTAATTGCAGCGCTAGTTCAAGCCGTGTGGGTGCTACATCAAAGAAAAAAATATCTCCACAACGAAAAATAACAATGAAATACTCACTGGGTCAATCTAGGTTTGATACAACAAAAGTTAACCTCTCCCTTATCGATCTCTATAGTCACATTGTGCTTTGCGTAATAATTCGGGGTTCACAGTTCTTTTGAATCAGGAAATCTCGTGGCAGTTGGTGTGGAATCAGACCAACTGTTCGATCTCTCAAAGGTAATTTTTTTTATATATACTTCGTCCAAGAATTGGTGTGAAGCAGAATTTTTCTTGTGATACATTGATTCTTCAATTTCTACATTAATCCTAATGAGTGTTTTTGTTCCCTATTTCTTTTTCGTAATCAATTTTCCAAATTTGGAAAATTATTCACTTTGCCGGGGGTAGTTAAAGGGATTGTTGCTCCCCTAAACACCAACCTGCTTAATTTCACATCTAGAAACTCGACTCCACACAGGTGGCACCATATTCTCCCACTTCCTTCTTCCTTCTCGGGATTCCATCACAGCCTACCTAATTTTTAAATCGTGTGGGCGAAAAGGCGTAGTTTATTCTAGTCAATTTTTTGTTTCCTCTAGGAAGTGATAAAATCATTTCTCCATTTTTGGACTTATGCATGTCTAGCGAAAAACCAAAAAAACAGATCACTTGCTCGGCAATTACCGGATCTGCATTCATAACATCGAACCTCACAAAAAAGGGATCGCTTCTTTCTCAATTCCCTTATGAAAATATAAGCCTATTTTTCTCTCTATTCGATAATTATCCTAAATTATCAAAATTCTTTCTACATTCTTGGGCTGATCTTTTTTCTATAAACCAGATCACCAACTTGTCATCAACATGATCAATCATCATAACTTCAACACTAACAAAGGTTTCGTTATTTAATTAAATTAGCCAGCTCGCTAATGATATATGTTTTATTTTTCATCAAGCAAGGAATAAAAACATTTCTCCAAATCTGTTTTTATCCTCATGGAGTACCGTCGATAGATAAGAAAAATAAACTTTAAGAGAGAAGAAATGAAGACGGTTCTATTTTCACCACTTTTTCGCTGTCTCTATCTTCCATCTTTCATTCCATTATGGGATTAACCTTTTTCTGCTAATAATTAACATTTAAGTACTTTATTGCCTCATTGTCCCATAATGATATCGAAAAAGTTTTTGATAAAATTAATCAAACTTGATCTGTAAAATTATCTAGAAAATTGGCCGTTCAAGTGTAGACTTACATCGTCTAATTTGTCAAGAAAGACTGCATCAAATCAGATCTTCGACCGGAGACAATATGTCCGTTCCTCCTGTGAAGAATATCTACATGACCATCTTCGTGATTATTAAAGCCAAAGAAGGATTTCGCCGTTCTTATCTAAAGCTTGAATGATTCTTTCAGTATTGACTGTTAACACATTGGTGGTTGACCTAGCTATATTCTTTGTTTTAAAGAAGAGACTGGGACTAGAGATGCTTAACAAATTCACAGTTGATTAGAGCCACTAGTATTTTATCAAAAAGATATAGAAACTGAGGGGTCAAGAGTTCGAATGATCAGAGGTTTCAGCCAAATTTTCAAAATGGGCATTACACAAAAGGATTACTAAAAATCAATGCATTTATATTACAGTTAACAAATAACAAGAACCAGCTGAGGGGCAAATTTAATTAGGAAAATTACCAGGACACCATTGCGTTTGCATGCTTGTGGGGAACAATTTTGTAATTACAGCGGAAATCATGTACGAAGTTGTATGCATATCATACAGTAGACAATCTGTGAGATATCAGGCAAAATGACCAAGAAAATAATCGAAAGAATATTGATGAATAAACCATTCTGCTTTAGCGGCACAAGATGAAGGATCGCCAAATTAATGTAAGAGATGTGGGTATTGGGTATTCACCACAATTTGCCATTCATTTACAGAGCCGAAGAACACTCGTGAGAGATGCTATATAGTGTAGTACAATCAGCGAACATCATTAGAACATTCTTGCAGTTATTATTAGTGGATACAAATAAGCATTCATGAATCTCTCACGTATATTCATATCTGCTCATAGCGTACCAAATGTCATTTGTATCTATAAAAAGAATGTATAAACATAAAATTTCTTGAAATAATTGTCGGACTTTGTCCATTTCATAATGTGTGACGTCATTTGTTTACATTTGATACTCCATGAGCATATATGAATAAACGTGAGAGATTCATGGATGATTGAAGTTTCAAAGCAGTAAATTCGACCATGCTAACCTAATGATCCGCGGTGGCTGAATCGGTTAAAAGGCACGTCAGGCTATATGATGTGTTCCGTAGAGGGTACGGGTTCGAATCCTGTCGAAAGAAGAATATTTTCTCTGAAAGTTTCTCGTATCATTCAGGCCGGAAAATATAGTTTAAGGCTGTTTATTATAAACTTAAACATTTACTTAAATGTTTGTATCTATAAAAAATAATGTATAAACATAAAATTTCTTAAAATATATACATATGAAATATATTTAATGTACCTGAAAAGATCTAAGGATTAAAAAAAATCATATGAACATAAAAGTGACTCGAAATTAATCACCACGTTGACCTTGTAATCAGCACTTACGTCATGGCAAATTAGATTGTTTTGATAAAAAGTAAATTTAAGCTGTTAAAATGTGAATGGAGTGATCTATGTGCTGCTTCCAATTAATATGCGAATCAGTCATGTTACTTCATTCCATGTTCGGACTAATTTTGTCGGGTTTGTTTTGTTTTTTATGAGATATCAACCTCAATGGGTTATTTAATGTCGATAAGAGTTTTACAACAGATTTGTATGAATAAAATATGTATTCTTTGTAATATATCACTTTGTGGATCAGATATCATTGACGTATTTGTTTAAAGATATCTGTCCAGAGTCTGGTTTCATTGATGTATTCTTTACAGATATACAGTTTGTAGAGAAACTGATTTTATTGGCATTGTCATTCTCATTTGATATCTTTGTAGAATCTGACTGATTTAGAAAATTATGTCATACACATTTTGCTTTCTCGGAGAGCTCAGACATGTTGTTTGTCTTATGATATTCTTGTCTCAAGAGTAAGGTCTGATAACTTGTTTAATATATGTTCAACAATCTGTGTTCGTTTCATATACTTAGCATACTGGCGGATGGTCTTCGTTTAGCAAGTAAGAGTGAGTTATTCTTGTGTGGCCAATGCGTAAGCAGGTCCAAACTACTTGTTTTGCATATTTTTTAAAGCACACATACATTTTGCTAGCTTGGGCCGAATTTCGAAGTAGTTATCGTGTTAGTTATGGTCCAAGCCCCGTTGTCATTCTTTTTGAATATATTTTTTAATGACCTCATTAAATTTAGTGTATGAGATTTTGGTTGTTGAATCTACATCTATATCTAAAGCTGATTTGACTGCTATGTCTGCTATATTTTTAACTTCCACACGCATGTGGCTAGGAATCCAACATAGTTTTTTTTTCTTTGCAAGTACTTCTCATTTGAATAATAGTTTAATAATGAGATGGCTGTTGGATATGTTTCCTTCAAAAGCATTAGGAGGAATAGTGATTTCGAAAACAATAAGAATCTTTTTTCTGTTTCTCTGATGAAGTTGAGACCTATCTCTATTGTGTAAGTTCCAGCAGTGAAAATAGTGCTTCCCTTGTGGAGGCGCTTTAATGGTAATATTTTGGCTCACTGTTTTATTAGATTCTCTGGATAAGATCTCCACTGGAGATTCATAAACCCCCGACGTATTAGTCTGAGGACTTGATAATAGGTTGTGTTGAGAATTTAAGGTATGATTTTGTTGCCGCCTATAGGTGAAACTAGCGTAATTCAGTTTTGATCGAAGCAGTGATTTGTACAATTTTATTAATGTTTGTAAATTTGCACCCCATTCAGTACATTGTAGTTTTAAATATTTTAGATGTAGAAAGAATGTTACTTTTTGAGTATACACTACTGGTATTTCACTTCCGTCCAATTTTAAACATGGGTCGATGTGAAATTCCCTTCATTTTAAGAATTATAGACATTTGGATTTCCTTTTAGAAAAGGTAAACCCATTTTCTGTGGCCTATATCATTTAGGCATTGTTAGGGCTGTCTTTCTCAGATACTCATATCTTGACGTCTGTACATTATTAGAAAGTCATCGATATATATGGAGCATCTCACTCCTGAGCTTAGAGATTTTATTATGGAATTAATATGCCGTAGAAAGGGCTAATGAAAGAATACTTACATGTGGAACTGCTTCTTGGTTTTTCAGTTCTGATAACATGGTCCCTATACTGACTTGACATCTTCAGTCTTCCAAGAAATTCCCTATGAATTGAGTCAGATTTAATTTTAGGCTCAGTTCATGCAGGTTGTTCAAGATAACAAATTTCCCCGTCGTGCTACACGCCTTTGCAAGTTAAGAAATACTGTCATGAGATTTCCTTCTTAATAATAATAGGAGACCTTACTAAGGTTTCCAGGTGGTTTAAATGGTCTAGAATATATACTTTTGTCCTAAGATGACATTTGGATTCGCTTATTGAACATTTAGTTTCCAGATACCAATCAGCCGGTTGTTGACCATTGTCTCCATAGTTTTACATAAAGAACAGGTTAATGCTATCGGTCTGTTGTCATCATTTCCAAGTTTTGGAATAGGTATGATGAATGACTGTCTCCACATTTCTGAGAAGTTACCATTTGTCCATATATTATTAACAAATCGTAATAACAACTGTAATGATATGTTGGTTAACTGTTTTATAAATTTGTAGTGGATACCATGTAGCCCCAATGTTATAGTGTGAGCTTTTATTAAAGATTCATTTAATTAAACCAGAAAGAATAGGAGGTTATATCTCTCAGCATAATTTCATTTCAAATTTATTTTTTCTTATTTCGCTATTTTTTGACTTTCAGAAATCGTTATCTGCCATTTACCTAGCAGATGAATGTTTGCACATTTTTTTCACTAGTGATCAGCGATATCCTTTTTCCTGAATATTAAGAGTTATTTATCGGTTGTTGATATATAACATTTGTCTGGTATTTGCTTGCTCTGTTCTTTATCATATTCAAAACAAATATGTTTTTTTTTGTTTTTTTTTGAGGCAGAATTGAGTCTGTTGACATAGATTTTCCAGCATTATTTTTTGGATTGTTTAATTATTCTCCCTGTTTTTGCTCGAAGTTGCTTAAAATGCGTTTTCTTTTTGTTTGTTTTTTTGGCTGAACATTTTTGGAATGTTTTATTTTTCTATAGGAATGAGGATTTCCGTGAAATATTTTCTCTTTTTCTTCAACTAGTTCTTCCGAATATTGGTATTTAAATTCTTCCCAATTCATTCCACTAAATTCCCAATGAAGAAGAATTTTGTAATGATGTTCTGCGTTTTATAGGACGATTACCAAGTAATGGCTACCGCGTGTGTCCGTTAGTACCTACCAAAAGAAAAATATAAATTTATGGATAAAATAGGGATAAGTATATTGCCGAATAGCTGCCAAAAATGGATGTGTGTATGTAGACGTTTTATCATTATAAATTCATATATCGTTGTTATAATAGTTGTTTCTAAAATCCTGTCTTTTTGGTTTGTATCATTGCAACCCCATACGGTGTTGTGACATTTAAAGTACCCTAGCATCATAAAATGTGAGAGGAATTGCCCTATGATTTCCTGATTTTAACTTCATTTTCTGCTACATTATATAGCATCTAAACAAAGCAGATATTATTGTCCTGTGTAAGGTCATTTTAACATAGGTACCTCCACGAGATCGCTAAAAAAAGAGCATAGCATGATGAAAAAGACGCCAAACTTGACGAAAACAAAATTTTATCGTCTAAATGTTTGTTATTATTAAGAGGAAAGGTCAAAGTATTTTTGGGGTATTTTTTTCCATTTTTTAATCGTTCCTAGCACATCCGAAATTTTCGTTAAAAATCTTTTTTTTTTGAGTCAGCAAAATTGACCATTTTTTTTTCCATTTTAAAAAAACTGGAAATCTGACTTTGAAATTTTTTAAATATCAATTATCATTTTTTCAAAACTTATTTTGAGAAAATCAGAAATTATAATGTTTATTTAAAATATTTTGAACCAAACTTAACTTAGCTTTTGTGCCAAAAAGATGTAATTTGAAAATAAAACAAAGCAGGTCATAAACTTTCGCGTCTCTTGACATGTGATGAATGATATATTTACGAATTCCATGAAGCTAATTTGTTCTACGGAAGGAGAAATGTGAAATAATTTACATTTACGTGAACAAATTATTTACCCCGTTATTTTTAACGAAAACTTTCAGCGGTCTAATTTTTTTTTTTTTTTTGTACTTAGCTTTCACATTTACGTTTATGATGCTTTATGGGAAATATATTGTAAAGAAATTAAAATAAAACTGTTATGAGTGACATTAAATTTCATATTTCTTAAGAAAGGTATCTAATTAATTAATAGGTACCTTTCTTATGAAATTTTATCAGAATTGTACATAAAATACTATAATTTTATGTACATTTATTACATTCTACTGTTATTTATATTTGCATTCATTTTATTATTAATTTTGATATTTCATTTATGGAAAAAATGTCGTAACTGAGATTAATATAAAAATAAGATCATATAAATTTCATAAGATTATACTGATACTTGTAGGTACCCTTCTCAGTTGAAATTGAAAAATCAAATTAACTTCTCCCACGTGTTTCGCAAAAAGTAAAGGCCTTCACAGCGGAGAACAATGCTTAACTCAAATAACGCAACTTAATTATATTCTGGTTGGTCTTCCGTATTTTATAATTACAGCTCGATTATAAGCACAAAATTACATTTCTTAATTACTGGGTATCTTCTGATTAGTCAAAATGATACAATTTACAACGCGCTAAAAAAAAAAAGATCTATCTCAAAAGGACACTTATGAAAGCCGATGCGGCTTTTTAACTAATTTTATAATATTTTAACAACTTAAATGTAAAATGTATTATAATTAATGAAATAACAAATAATTGTATTAGAAATTCATTTTCATCGAAAAATTTTTTTGCTTTCAGAAAATATTGTCCATATTCATAAAAACAACTAAAAGCAAATAAAAGCATTTGAAATTAAATAATATCTTTGTTTTATTGAGTTTTGTATGTTACAATTCAGAGCTGATTTTCAGGTACTGCGTATCCAATTAAAAACAAAAAAAACATGATTTGCATTCCTCAAAGCTCTGTGCTTTTAATTATTGTAATCACTAAACCGATGCGATCGAATTTCTAGCGTTTTCATAAAATTAGTTATGGGGGGGTAATAAATATTTTAAAAAAATATTTCTACCATGACTTTCATGAAAATAAACATATTTATAATAATTTCGATCATCTGTGAATAGTTCCTGAAAGTTTCATTAACATCCGATAATTATTTCTATTTTTGCACGATTTTTCAAATTAATGTGTGTCATACCAAAAAAACGTGGTAAAATTTGTCTATGTTATTTACTAGTTCCACTGATACAAATAGAAAAAAGGTTTTTAATCAAAATTTAGAATGTTCTAAAAAGAAGGATTTTTTTTTTAAATAATTAAAAAAATCTTTGGTCTTTCCTCTTAATAATAACATAAGCATTTAGACAATAATATTTTGTTTTCGGCAAGTTTGGCGTCTTTTTCATCAAGCTATGCTCTTTTTTTAGCGATTTCGTGGAGTTACCTATTTTAACAGCAGTCACCTTTAAAGTAGCTAAATGTATTCAACTTCGATGCAAAACTTTCTTAACTGAGATGGATTTACCCCTGGCCCAGTGTCATGGGGTTAGATGTAATTTTATATTCCTTGTTCATCATTTTGCTTAAGGGATGTTTCTTGAATGCAAGCAACAACCGCTGTCAGGACTGTTATAAAAAAAAGCAATTGATTTATGTGTGCATTTACTCCCCAGCAGTTTCATTTAATTATTTGACCCCATGCCATCTAAATGTTATTAAAATATAGTTTAGTATGTTGCTGTGATTTAATTTTTAACGATTTTGATTTTCATGACTTTGGCCATTTCTAGGTTCAAGCATTTCACCACCATTTCTTCAAGTATGCCAAATCGGTTTTAGGTACGAAATTGTTTACTGTGAATTTCTGCTTTCTGTTTGGTTGGTTCTGTCTTGTTAGGAGATAAGTCCTTAAGTCTGTTCTTGATGGATTTTAGTCAACGGAAAGGAGGTCTTTACTTTGTAGGAGTTTTTTTTTTTTTTTTTTTTTTTTTTTTTGGAGGTGACGTTTGATTTTTAGCGGTAATTTGTTTTTGCTTAGTTTACTATTTCATTTCTTTTACTGGCTTCATCCTGTGATTCAAATTGCCATTTCTCAATATTTTAACTGTTTTCAATCAAGAAAAGAGAAAGCTCTGACAGAGGAGTTTCATCCTAGGACGTGAGCATAAGAAATCATATAAATTCAGTACTTAATTCTTTTTCGGAATGAGAGTCTGAAACATACATTTTAGGTTTTTATTTTGGTTATTCATAATTTAAATTTAGAAAAACAAAATCACTGCCTGTCATCTCCACTCACCTCAAGGCATGACATAAGGACGTTTCAATTTTCTTGCCAGGTCAGTTTTACGCAAAGCAGTATACTCATATTCGAGAGACTCTGAGCACAAGTTAAACCATTTGTTGCACTTTCAAAATGTTAAGTATACAAACTGGTATGTTTACAGCCATGTCTAAGTCTAGATCACTTCGAATATATTGACGCTCAGCGATCGGCTTGTAACGCCTATAAATTGGATAGAGATGGAATTATATCCCGGTGTACATTTTGGGTAATGTATTTAGTTCTAAATTACTCCATAAATTGATATAGTTATAGGCGTTAGGTCATAGCGTGTCGAACGGATTGATCGGATGGCGCCTCTCCGATCGCACCTGTAGTCCAAGTAAAAGCCAGAGTTGTGTTTTAGGAATCAGAATTAACTAACACTGACTCCTAAAGCCCTCAACCACCAGGTTCCTGTCCCAGGATATTACAGTTCACCACCCACATCAATTACCTTGACTCATTGGGCGGTAGGAGACCCTATACCTGTGCAGAAGTGCAGTCGACGCATTTCGAAGCTCTGGCCGACAAGACGGACCAAATTCGGACTGACAATGTACGGGATAATTAAATAATAAAAATTATCAAGTAAATAAAATGAAATCTGATTTGATATTAAAATATCATCTCTACAACAATGTAAAGGAAAAATATAAACATACAACTCCCAGAATCGTAAAAAAATAACATTAATAAATAATATTACATAAAGTTAATGTCTAAGTTATTTTAATAGATTTCTTTTCGAAAACATTTTTCTATGCATGTATTTCAATATTATACATCAGAATTTACTAAAAATAAATTACTATTATTTTGCAAATTTACTTTAATAATTTTCTCTGGAATTGTTGTTATTCGTAAAGCACAAATGAATTCATGGAATTATGTTTTATTAGTTTTTTTTTAGATAAAATAAACAAATGCCAATGTTTCGTTTAATTTTTTTTAAATTTTCCATTAGAGTGTAAAATAGGACCAAATGTCGTATTCTTATTATCAAATTAATGCAAATAAGAATTTTAAGAACTTTTATGTAAATTTAAATGTCATAATAAATGTAATATATTTAATTCGATATTATAAAAGCGCGGTGAAGAAATATTAACCATACCATTGCTTGCTATTCAGTCATTTTTCAGATTCTTTGAAGATGTAATTGACCGAAGCTAAGCGCGAAACCAATTTTTGACACAAGAAGGCAGAGATCCAAGTGTTGTGCGTTGATTGCATCTCCACAAGGTATTATCTCCATATTAGCCAAAGCCCTCTCCCCTCAAGTAGAGGGAAAAATCCCATCTATTTAAATCGAGTGGAAGGTATTGCCTGGAGAAGCCATCAACAACTGATCTTATGTTGACAAGTGACACTTAACTCCATAATTAAAAGATTATGTAATATTTTGCAAACGTTTGTTAACATTATACACCAAAACCAATATACAAAAGACAAAACAAAATTTAGAAAGTGGATTCTCTCGTTTAAAGGGGACTCTCTAAAATTTCTGTTTTTAACCTAATGGTATATGGGGGAGTTAAAGTTGTCATTAAGAGTATGGCCTGAAAATGTTAACATTAAATTTGAAGAATTTAGTAAGCTTTGTCAATGATCAGGTGGCAATTTTTTTTATTAATATCCAATAATTTAATGAAAAACTGCATATTAACAGACATATTTACTTTTGAATCAGAATGTAAATATTGATGCATCTGACATTAGGTACTGGTCACCAATATATACCATGTGATTATAAAATTTGCGATGAATGTTCATAAATATTTGGAAATCTGGAAAATGTAGAACTATTTCTTTCTGATGGAATAAAAATGGCTCTCCTATACATAGCTTGGATATATTACAAGAAACGATAATCGCACCAGTTGATATGAAACCTATTTTTATTATAAAAAGTAAGTAAAATGTACCAATTCAATTGACCGTAGAAAAATAAAGGTTTTTTGCCAATGTTTATTTTTTGTTTCATCTTTTTTCCAAATAATTACCTCTTTGTTTTGTTTAATATCTATCAGTGTCCACAACAAAAATGCATGATCATTTTTTTTAGATTTCAACATATGGGTCAAATTTACTTGATTTTCTTACAAAATTTCTGAAGATCAAACATTTTTCAATAGTCCTCCAGTTCTGACACTCAGTTGTGCCATGATGAACAGGCCTGGGTATATTACCCTATGCTACTCATCTTAAAAAATGAACTCTTTAATCGACCTCTTTACGACACATACAAATTATGTAGATTTCTCTCTCTCTCTCTCTCTATATATATATATATATATATATATATATATATATATATATATATATTGAAATTTTGTGTATTTAGGAAACAAATTCTCTTTTAGGTATGTGTTGAATAAATTATAGACTTTATGTCTGGTAATTTTTTATAAAATCAGTTCATATTAACGAATAGCCTTCCGTGAATTGATACTAAAGGATGTGAGAAATTTGCTATAACTGTTTAAATTTCTTTTATTTTTATTTCCCACGTACTTTCTATCTTCCTCCAGAACAATCTTCATGGGTGCAAATAGTACAAATGTGTATGTCCTTTAGGGGTACAAGTATCCATAAACAGCTGTGCATTGCCATCAATTCCAGTAATGCTTCATTATGCTTTTAAATGAAAAACGGTTGACAATACACTGAGCGTTCATTGCTACGTGAAAAAATTATCCACATTGAAACTTTTCCTCTATGTTATAATGTCATGGTCTTGCGCGCATTAAAGCGTGAAATAACTGTTTCTTTATAGGAATTTCAGAACATTACTGAAGTATTCGTAGCTAATTCTGTTCAGTGTCGGCTATATTTTTTTCTAAATTAAATTGCTTCTTGGATCTATAGGTTGATTTAAATGGATTTCTTTTTATATATGTCAGTTAATTCCAAATTTGAGTAGTTCTATTTGGTTGTCTGTTAAATCATAGTCAGAAATGTTTATAAAACTTTCAAAGTTATTTGGGAGGAATATAGTTACTTTAGATAATGTACTGAGTTATCTTGAATTTTTAACCTATATTTACATTCCATCTGTTAGTAATTTCTTTTAGTCTATGTATATATATATATATATATATATATATATATATATATATATATATATATATATATGTGTGTGTGTGTGTGTGTGTGTGTGTGTGTGAAATATATTGGTAGATAGATAAAGAATGTTAATGTTTAATAATACACAAAAAAATGTATATATCTCGAGAGACATATAGGCCCAATTAGCGTTACTATATATATATATATATATATATATATATATATATATATAGTGAGAGAGAGAGATGGATAGATGAATGGATTTTAGTAGGAAATAGATTCATTGATGAAGAAAATGGAAATGGTGTATAAGTAAAATGAAATAAGGAAAATATACATAATAAATGCATAGGAAAAGAATGCGTAACTTTGGGCAACTAATTAAAAGAAATAATTTCGTAAACATTGTCTCATAATGTACTCGTCTCGGTGGACTTATCATTAATTGGTTTTGTTCTTGTCTCCACAGTTCAGCAGAAAATCACATCCTTTAATCTCCATGCACATTACGACACTACTCTAAAGAATTCCAACGCAAGAAAATGGAATTTATTCATTGAACAAATTAAGACTGGTTAATCAGGGAGGTAAATAGCTACTGTTTTTCTATATCATGACAATGTAAATTTAAAGTGTCTTCAATTAGATGTTCATTAGTGACAACGTCCGGAGTTTAAAGTCTTGAGGCAAAGATGTTCATTTGTATCCACTTTGTTACTATTTCTCTTCCCGACGCCATACACATCAATAATCATTTACGCTTGAACCGGAAAAATAGACAGCACATTCGTTTCTGTGTGCGTGTATATATATATATATATATATATATATATATATATATATATATATATATATATATATATATATATATATATATATATATATATATACGTGTTTGTGTGTGGTGGGTAGTTAATGTGTGTGTTGGATGCCAATTAGTCCCGCAATCAGCGCTTTTAAAACCGATCTTTGCAATATTTTACTTGTAATCAGTCATTCGCTCTATTTAATTATTATTTTAGGCAATAATTTAATTTCTTCTGATTCAGTGTAACCTTATTTTGCTTTTTCGCTTGCGTAAAATAAACAATAAATATGCGTATATATTTACTTGAATGAAAATGGTTTGTATATCCAGATATGTATCTAAATGCAAGCCAAAACAATTCCAAATAACTATAGGTAGATACTGATGATAGACATTTAAATTAAGTTAATGAGTGAACCGATCTGATTTTAATTCTTAAATATACGTGCACCTTCTCTATATGAAAAAGTAAATCAAATTTTAAATAAATATATATTAATATTAATGGATATTTCTTTCAACGTAGTTCTAAAGTATACTTATTTGAACACGAGTAGAGTTTTGCCACTTTACCAATTATTTCCTGTTTAGGTTTCGGTTTTTCTGTTCCTTCTGAAGTCAACTTCAAATCTATATACCGAACATCACCACCTATATATATATATATATATATATATATATATATATATATATTTAAAAGATATTTTGTGGTACAAAAATTTAATGATCAAATAAAAGTATAAAATTTAATATTACAAGACATATTAAAAGTATTAAATAATAAAAAAACTCAACAACAAGGGGGGGACAGCAGGTTTCGCTCCCGCTCGTCAAACTTCACGGGAGATTGAAAATTAAAACAGAGAAATGTACGGTAAGAATAGGTGGAAAAAAAAAAAAAACACACACACACACACACACACACACACACACATATATATATATATATATATATATATATATATATATATATATGTGTGTTTAATTTTTTTTTTAAACACACACACATATATATATATATATATATATATATATATATATATATATATATATATATATATATATATATATATATATATATATATATATATATATATATATATGTGTTTAATTTTTTTTTTTTTTTCCACCCATTCTTACTTGTACACATTTCTGTTTTAATTTTCAATCTCCCGTGGAAGCCTGACGAGCAGGAGCGAAACCGGCTGCCCCCACCCTTGTTGTTGAGTTTGTTTTTTATTTAATACTTTTTTATGTCTTTAATACTTTTATATTAAATTTTTATATATATATATATATATATATATATATATATATATATATATATATATATATATATATATATATATATATATATATATATATATATATATATATATATATATATATATGAACCCTAAAATGTAGTGCATTATGTTTAAGCCTGATGAAATACGGACATTCACACAAAATCCCAAACAAAAATTCCCCAATTTTCCCTCAAACAATAGGTTTTTCAGATGGCTTTATATATGAATCGACGTGGTAGCAATATTTTATTTGAAACATCTTCCCCTCTCTCTCTATATATATATATATATATATATATATATATATATATATATATATATATATATATATATATATCTTCATTCAAGCATGTTTATTTGAATATTTAGTCATATGTGTAATTATCTTTTATTGTAATCAGGGAGCAATTTGTATTGTTGTTAAAGATTTGATTTAAAAAGACGCCGTAATTTTGATTATGTCTTTTACTGTCACAGGTATAATGAACTTGATTCCGACATAAGTTAACTAACCCTTCTAGATAAACAAACATACATTTTTACTTTTTTGCCAGACATGCAATCTCCCAGAAGACATTTAAATTGATATACAATGTTGGTCTTTTAGAAAACAGTAGCTGATGGAGTAAGTTATTACGTCTGATTAAGTTAGTCGTATTAAATTTAGTATATATAAGTATTGTTTATTTTTAGTATTATATATATAATTGTTTCTTTTTTAAATTATGAATGTTACTAGGAATATCTTCATCTTGTTTGTGGTTAACGAATTTGATAGCACTATAGGAGGGGCATGTGATATTTATCTGCGTGTCTAGGTTAATCTATTGTACTCTTTACGAATAATTTTTATGTTGCCTTTAGATATTTCAATCTGCTTCTTCCGAAGATAGCTTTAAGAAATACCATGCGTTGTTATTATGATGACTTGCTGGACATGTTGATTATAACATTTATATATCTTAATCAGTCTTTAACAGTACAAATCGGTGAATTTGAGAGGATTAATATAAAAAAATAGACATTTATTCATATGCCCGTATTTCAGATTTCAGCACAATGTGATTTTAACAACGTAGTTTATAAATTTCATTTATATTTTCCAACTGTATGCTACATTGACACATATCTGCTAATAAAAGTAAAGTTCATAGTGATATAAACCTCATATATATATATATATATATATATATATATATATATATATATATATATATATATATGAATTTTATAATGTTTTAATATTTATTACGTAAATAAATAAAATTGAAAAACGCAAAAATGTTATGAAAAACTGTATGTAATTATTTTTTTGTACAGTATATCTTTTGCTTTGAATTTCTTTTGAACAATGCGCCGTTTGTTCAAATTCTATGAAAACTGTTTACCTCTTTACTTTCTTTCATTTCTTCACTGTTTGCTTCCAACTTCTTGTCTACTTTCTCACACATTCTTTCCCATCAGTTTGACATTATCATGCGGCATATGTTTGTTATTCAGTTAGCATCTGATGGCATATCACGGTCAAAATGTGACACTCTATATATTTATATCGATTTGCTGTGTGTATTGACTATTATCGTGTTGGAAAGTTGTCATTTACATTTTATTTCCACAGGAGAGTGTGTGCAGACATCAAAGCAAACATTTTTCTAATAAGTCTTGGTGTACTCAATAATAGATTTCTCGTATGGAACCACTTAACCGACACATGATATATCTAAAACTAAAACAGAATTGCAAATATTTTTTTTTCTTTCGTCCTTCTAGTCAAGCATTCTATGCTGAATATTTCAAATATCTTTAGTGACAACATTCTGGAACATCGACAGATAACTAAACTAGGATTCTTCACTCGAAAAAATCAAAACATTAAATGACAAATAATCATGTCTTTTCTTAGATATTTAATAGAAAGCAACATATTGTGCATATGGGATTCAGAAGAAGAAAAAAACACGCTATTTATTTATATGGGAAATTATTAAGAGGATTTCAAAGCAAACATTTTCTTACATAAATGACATGTAACAAGTCGCGTATATTTTGGCTAGTAAGAGATATAATTTTCATATATATATATATATATATATATATATATATATATATATATTAATACTTACGTTTTCCCATGTAAACTTAATTGTAAACAGCCTATATAAGAGAAATAATTGATATAGAAAAAACATTAAACTTTCTCCCTTCAGCTGTGTGTTAAATTTTATCTTAAACTGGGGTGTATCTCTCTTGCAGCCAAACAATTTCAAAAAATGACAATAGTTAATCTCAAATACTGGAACAGGGAAAAGAGAACAGATCTCAGCTTTATTTCCGAAGAATTCATGATGTCTCTCATGTAATCGGATAAATGAATTGATGCAAATTCAAGATCACCTCCGCCGTGAATGGACACGCAGTTAACTAAACAAAAAATAGAAATGTATTGAAATAGAGAAATAATTATAATTTTGAGAGAAAATGGACGGACATATAATTGCTCTTTTGCAATATTATCTCTATGCTACGGACAATAAACTTAGTCTATGATAATAAGATCTCTTCCTAGAAACTGCGGTCTCAATCCTGATCCCTCTGATATGTTTAGCAGACACTGATCGATGGAATATTTTCGATGAATGCGTTGCAGGAGTCGAACGAAATACTGATGATTGAATTGACCATCAAA
>CAHIKZ030000347.1:160000-200000 GCA_903632075.3 Acanthosepion pharaonis
GTATTTATTGTGTGTATTCACTTGCTTTTCGTGTTTGGTTGTATGGTGTTATTTTGTTATTGAAAATGTGTATGGTAGATGAGTTCTCAGATAGTCTGTGGCTGAATGATATGGTTATTTCTTTGATGATTGAGGGTGGATGTTTGGAGGTGGTGTGTACGAAAGGTGGGATCTAATTATCTTTTTTGTATGGTTGGTATGTATTGTTATTCGGGTTAAGAGTGACGTCAAGGAAGTTTACTGTTGTTATACCTACATTCATCTCTATTTTGAGTCCAATGTTTTTACCATATTTTTTTCAACATTTGTCCAATTTGAGGCCATTGGGTTCTCTTTTGAAGATATGTCTGTCATCTCTGTATAGTCCTGTGTCTCTCCAGGTTTCAGGCCAGGTATGAGAGGATGGGTATGCCAAGTAATTCGCACATTAAGCTCCATCGTAGCTACCCATGTATATGTTAGATCTATCTCTGATATTAAGCGCTTTCATATGTATCATAAAATAATATATAAATGATAATATATAATATAATACGCATATATATATATATATATATATATATATATATATATATATATATATATACCCAGTGTATATATGTGTGTGTATAAATTTATAGATGTGTACGTATATATGTGTATTTATATATGTGTATATACTTATATTTATGTGTGTGTATATATATATATATATATATATATATATATATATAGAATAAAATAAATATATATATATATATATATACATATATTTGTATGTGTATAAATAGTTATATATATGTACATACATAAGTATGTATATATATATATATATATATATATATATATATATATATATACGTATCTGTGTATATATATGTATTTGAATATATGTTTGCGTATATATGTATAGATTTCTATGAATATATACGTATACATATGAATAGATATCCAGTAGAGGTCATAACATAAAGAACGCAAACAATAAAAACATAAATATGCGTATTACTTATTAGCAATTAAATTTTTACCGAATAAATATTAGGGTGTAATGCATAAATATTATACAAATTTACAAGAATTTACATAATATTCTTTTTTTTAAATAAAGATTAAATGGAACAAAGGAAATAAGCTACTGGACAAAATTTAAGGAACGATCTTGTTAATATTTGATTGTGAACAAAATATCAACAAAATTTAATATTTGGTAAACATCCCCTTATTTCCAATGATTTCTCTGCATCATCGACCGAATTATCTAATTAATTTCTTCCGAAAATCAGCAGTAATTCCCTCCCATTCGTCTTTCAATAACATCCAACGGTGATCCTGGTTTTTCGGGTTCCTTTTCTGAGCCCTTTCTCCAGATATCTTCCAAACATTTTCTTTTGGATTCAGGTCGGGCCTCTAGTTTGGACACATCATTAGGGCGATTCCTTCTTCTTCAAATAAAGCCATAACCTTCTGAGCCTTTTGGCAAGTTGCATTGTCCTGCATGAAAATAGGAGATTCATAAAGATTATGGTGTAATCTTAGTACCACATGCTGCTGAAGAAGCCTTTTGTAAATCTCCACATTTATATTGCCATGTACGAGGATGATAGGCCCAATTGCTGCAGATGAATTCATTCCCCACACCATCACACTGCCGCCACCAAACTTAACGGTTTTCCTGACACATTGGGGGGACAGTCTTTTACCTGTTCTACGGCGTACGTAAGTTTTGCCCTCAGAACCAGATATAGTAAACTTAGACTCGTCACTGAAATAAACTGTATCCCATTGTATGTCAGTCCAAACAAAATTTTCTCTCGCATACTCCAGGTGTCCCACTTGGATTCACTTTCAAATGAGAGGCTTCGAAGCAGGAATACGGGCATGCAATCCTGCATTTTTTAACCTGCGAGCAACCGTTTTCCTTGAGATTTTATTATCTGTCTCTTGATTAAATTTATTCTACGATTGATGTAGCAGTTTCTGTAGAAATTCTAGCAATTCTTCGATTTTCTATTTGCGAGGTTTTGGAGGTCTGCCGATTTTAATGTTTCAGCTAACGTTTTATCGGCCTTATACCTGCTAATTAGACGATGATCGACACTTTAAGACCTATGGACAATATGAGATATTTCTGAAATGGACTTCTATTCTTGATAGTTAGCGATAATGATTTTTTTTTCTTCAAAATAGAGCGTTTTCCGTGTAGAATTTGCCATATTGCTTAAAAATAATGATAAATGAACTTTCATTTATTGTTGAAAAGTTCCATCGGTTTTTTTTAATAATGTAAATTAAAAGGTTATGTAAATTATTAACATCATTCCTTAACTTTTGTCCAGTAGATTATTTCTTTTTTATTCTATTCAAATTGTATTTAAAAAAAAAAAAACACTATGATGTAAATTTTTGTAACTTTGAATAATATTTATGCATTACAGCCTAATCTTTATGCGGTAAAAATCTCATTGCTAAGCATGCATTAATTATTAAATAATACACATATTCATATCTTTGTTGTTTCCGTTCCTAATATTATAGCCGCTATTGTATATTTATATACATATGAATTTATATATATGAATTTATATATATATGTAAATATATATATACAGGTATATATATATGTATAGGTATATGTATATACATAATTATATATAGTGTGTATATATATACATATATATATACGTATAAATATATAATTATATGTATGTGTATATATATATTCGTATAAGTCTATGTATTCGTCCCTTCTAAAAGTGTGGAGGGTCCTGCACGAGGCCTTCACCACTATAATCAAATCTCATGTGCCGGTGTCGGGTTGTCGGTTTCCTGGAAACTGATATGCTTGACTCTCATACATCGAATCTCGACGGGAGAGTCGATTATTATTATATATGTATACAAATGAATTTATATAATAAATAATATATATATAATCATATATATATATATATATATATATATATATATATATATATATATATATATATATATATATATAGATATATATATATATATATATATATATATACATATATATATATATGAATGCATATATGTGTATATTTATATATGGATGTACATTTATATATATATACATGTATATATGTGTGTATATACATCTAATTATATATATATATATATATATATATATATATATATATATATATATATATATGTGTGTGTGTGTAAATATAAAAGTGAACATAGAAGTCAACACTTAGAGGCGACAGTCTGTTTCATGCTATATGCAATCGTCAGGCCACGATTGCATGAAACAGACTGCCGCCTCTATGTTGACTTCATGTTCACTTTTTTATATTTATATATATATATATATATATATATAAGTATAATCATGTTCATCACGAGAAAAGCAGTAAAGCTAGTACACAAATAGAAACATTATTATTTAATATATATATATATATATATATATATATATATATATATATATATATATATATAATACTATCAAATCCCTAAGTGAAAAGGATAATCTAACTGGTATTCTTAATATAAAGCATTAAAAGAGAAAAAGAGATTCATGAAGAAACCTCAATATATTGTATACAGAACGATATGATATACATGAAAAGAAAAACTGTCGCCTCTAAGTGTTGACTTCTATGTTCACTTTTATATTTACACACGCTCTATCTCTGATATTGAGCACTTTATCCCATAAATATAGCACACCTTAAGACTATATTTCTTTATATATATATATATATATATATATATATATATATATATATATATATGTGCAATCTAGTAAGCGAACTTCCAGTTACCTGGAGGAAATAAAACCAAAAGCAGAAGAAGTCATGTTTATTTCAAAAAGTAAAAACGACAAAAAGAAAGTAAGATAGACGATTTTTAGAACGCAATCCAGACTTGAACGCTCACTCGGTATTTGATGTAGTACTGATGTTTGCCAAAGAATAGTAATTCTTAGCATATTAAAAAAAAACGGATATTAAATGAATTTCATAATAGACCTCCGAGGATCTCAAGGATTAAATCTATTCTGAGTAGCTATTCAGGACCAAAATGATATTGAAAAATCAGTAAAAGCCTTCAGAGGTTAAGCTCTGACAGCAAATCACCTACCATTAAATTATAAACTTGGTCATAAACATATATTCCCTAATCAAGACTGCACTTAGATTTCGCATACGGATCACATTATCTTGTGGTAATGGATAGTTTTACTAAGTGGTCTGAAATTTGTAAATACAAAAATATCAACCACCCATGGTTACAGTGAAATTTTACACGACCTTTTTGCAAGATATGGTATTTCAGATGACATAGTCTAGGATGATTATGCACGAAAATTAAACATTAAAGAATTTTGTAAAATCTTCTCGATTGAACATATTACTATGCCGCCGTATCACCAAAGTCAACCGGACAAGCTGAACTATTTATGGGTACTTTTAAGCGATCTTTGAATAAAGTAATGAAAAACTGTGCGAAGATGCACTACAAATATTCTTACGATTTTCCTGATAATGTCGATTCCCAACGCACCCTCAATCATGTCACCGTCAGATTTGTTGCGTTTATAAGAAAATAAAATCGGTCTTGAGCAAATTGTTACCATGTCAAAAAAGAAAAACGCATATGAAAAATGACACATTTGTTTTTTTCTAAATTGGCGAGAAAGTGTTTTTTCGGAGCATATAACATTTAAAAAGGTATGTGGAAAGATGGTGTAATAAGGTTAACAATCTCAGAAAAAACGATAGACAAGAATGTATACAAGTACTGTATGATATTTTGGGGGTATCGGCAACCCAAGAATTCGTTGAATGTACAAATATGATAACCAGAAAATGAAAACGTACGAAAAAAAATAGAGGCTGATCAAAAAGGAAAGAAATATAAAGTTCAGCATGTTGACGAACTCGCCAGAAAGAGTAGAATATGAATGTTAAGATATAAAATTAAATATTTATTAGTTAAAAAAAAGGGATCTTAAAAGGGCTGGTTTAATTTTAACCAGTGTCCTGGATGGAAAAACAAGTGTTCTCCACTGTCAGGAAAAGTACGTTTGAGTCAATCCAAGGTTCACGATAAGTTAACAAAAACGCTGTTTTCGGGCAGTGGGTTTCTCGGATCGAAATTCGGCTGAAAATAAAACAGATTAGGACTGTACCCGATCACGCTCTATCGGTGAATGGATAATTTTTTTCCTTCATAAACTGACTAAAATTATATTAATGCGACGTTATGATTTTATGGTAACAAAATGTAACAAACATTTGTAGTTTATTATTGCATTATTAATGAAGATTATTCTGATTATGTTTTCATTTTTAGCATATTTCAGGAAAATAGGATGTGGGTTTTACAAAAAGGTAGATGAAATCTAACCGATATATTCCGGTTATTAAAACAGAACAATATATATATATATATATATATATATATATATGGATGCATGTATGCATGTGTGTGTGTGTGTATGTGTGAGTTGATTGAGTGGGATATAGTTTCCATCATAGAAATAGATTACAATATGAGTGAGAAGAAATGAAGGAATATGATTTACCAAGTTTCCCGGTGGTCGCACAATGATTTAATTTACTGAAGTTATATCACTTGTTGATATATCAATAAAAATGTAGGTAGATATTGTGTTTTTGAAAGGTCACATTTTAGAGTGCTGAAGTTTAGAATAAAATAGCTTGAACCTAAAAACAATGAATACGTATTCAGGCGAATTTTATTCTTTTTAAACAAAGCTGAGTATTGCCTAGATTACAGATAATTGATTCAACGTCATCGAAATAATGTAAACGCCACTCAATCTGTCAAGACATCAGTCCAATATAAAAATATTTGGTTTTATCCGTTAAATATATATCCAGCAGTATACAGAATAATATTCAATAAAAACAAATGTGGGTAACTACAGAATATAACCTTATCTTTTGCTATTGCTATAAGAAAGGTTATATTCAACAATATAGGAAACCTACTATCAATGAAGTATACAGTATGCAAAGTAACCAATAGAAACATGCAAGATAATATAGTGTAATAGATCGAATATGATGTTAAATATTTATTTTTGTCTTCTATATCATTTGCATCTATTTCTAAATACAATTGTATTTCTAACATTTGAAAAATTATAACCAAACAATCTCAAAATAAGTTATTATCAATATCTATTGATTAAGGATATACAAGAGTAAATCAAAAATTAAAGACAATTTTCATAGAACGTCTTTGTTTCCACTTAGGAAAAGAAATGTATATTTCATTTTCAGCAGTCATACAGCACGCCGATGCAGTTCATGTATCCTTTAACGATCTCTTTAATCTCTTCTGAAAATAAGCTTTACTGTTGCTCAGGAAAGTGCCCCCCACCCCCACACCGTTTAATTTTTCGAGTAACAAAAGTTACCATACACCATGGCTTTTGTAGATCCATAGCTGATGATCACAATTGCCGCCATTTGTGCTAAATTGACTTGGCTGTCTTTTCTGATCAAGGTATCCACTCTCTGGATGTGTTCTTCCGTGCGCGATGTTACGGATGACCAGATAGGCTGTCGTCCGTTGCACTTATTCACACTTTGTTACCTTCTCGCCAACCATAAACTTTTCGTTGATTTATAGTACGCGCTCAACCACAGGTCAACACCTGACGATTTATTCCCGCAGGTTTGACACCTTCTACTCACGGAAAGGGCACTACGGTGCGTTATACCTCGATAGTTCAATCGTCGAGTGAAGCATTCATTGTTGCTTCCTGTCACTCGACTGAATGTAAACAATAAAGGTATAAAAGTGACAAAGACAATGATGTGCGTAACACAATGTTAAAACATTTTTGATTCAAAGTATGGGATTGGAGTGAATGTGCGTACGTACGTGTGTTGTGTATGCGTGGTTTGTTCATGCGTTTCCCGATGGGAAAACGCGTTTTCCCGCGAGAGATTTAGATGTTGACGTGTAAGCGTAAAAATTAAGTAGAGGCCGCGAAAAATTGTCTCAAAGTATTTATAGTGCTGGAGAGCGCCCCCTAGTTGCGTTGCTTAAGAAAGTAAAAGTTAACCCCACATTTTTATCACAACGTTCCGGTCATTACCATCCCAGGTATTCCTCAGTAATCTCTTTAGTAAACTACAGGGAAATTCGAATTGAAATATTTATTTAATCTACTGGGTTATACTTCCACTTCCCATGCTTACGGATATCGACTAGATCTTATGTTATTTAGTTATGTTCAGATATTTCTCGCTCGCTTCCACATTGTGTCTCCAAATTCACAACCAACGATTTTACTCTCTAGTCCCACTAGCAGGGCTAAATAGAGCTTTAAACATAATGTTGCTGCTGATTATGTTTTTACTGTTGCTGTCGATTACGTCACCGCTGTTGCTGTTGCTGTTGCTGCTGCTGCTAAATTTCATGTTTTAACTGTTTTTGCAGTCATGAACCTTTCTACATTAGCGGTTCCCATATTGTATTTATTTTTATGCTATGCCTACTAAGAATTTCCTCATAATATAGCATATGCGCTGATTCTTTTATACGTCTAATTTTCCAGTATTCTTCCATGTCCAGTATTTTCACTTCATTCTACAAGATGATGAATAAACATTTTCTTCCATACAAGACAGCCATGCCGGATTTCCTCTTCGCCCCTATCACTACGGCTTTTCGATGCTTATTCACCATTAATTTTAAGGGGTGGCTTTTTTCATCATTATAGTCGTTGATACATCTGCAATGAATTGAATACACGCAATTCTTAGTCTTATTTTATCCCGCCGTATGCGTTACACGACTGAGATTTCTCCGTAGCGGTACTACTTCTGCTTATTGTCCTGATATTGGGAAACTTTCTCTTCTGAATCTTTTCCGATAAGCCCTTGACGTATAGAAGGCAAACCGGGACAATTATCTGACTTTTCTCTTCTGTTCCCACTTTTAGACGAGAACGGTCTACGCCATAGATTAAATAAAAAATTCATTTCGAACTCTCTATAGATCACACACACACACACACACACACACACACACACACACACATATATATATATATATATATATATATATATATATATATATATATATATATATATATATATACCTGAGGATGGCGGAGGACACAACGACCGACGAAACGTTGTGGTAAAAACAACAAAGATGAGTACAGTAGTCCCAATATAATTACGGTAACTAATCATAACTCCACAACACAAAAATTCAGCCCCAAATATTTCAGGTTTTATATTCTCCTGAGATTTTGTTTCATTATTTATTTTTATGTTTATAGGTTTTGTTTATTTCATTTCTTATACAATATTATAGCTATTTATTTAATACTTTTGTATTATTTATTTATTGAGTTATTTCTTTAAATTAATGACATTTATTTTGTTGCTGTATTTTAATTTTTAAATTTTGATATTTAAAATAATTGTTGAGATTTATGAATGGAAAACTTTTCGTCGTTTAATTGATGTCGTATGAAACATGGAATTGTATTTCCCTGCATAAATTTAGAAATTTTCTCTAAATATTTTTGCAGGATTTTAAGTCTTATTGAAAAGCTGCTTGCTAGAACATTTTCTTCTATATAAAGCTTAATAAGTTAGAAGTGTTGTGTTAGTTCATGCTTTTTTTTTTGCATATTACAACAGCAAAAAGGATGTTTGGTTTCGTTCTCCACCCAACCGAATCACAGATTTACCTATATTTGTGCCCGGTCAAATAGTAGTGACATTTGCAGTATTAGATTGTGACGTGGTTACATCATGCAATGTTTAATCCTCTGTATGTATGTGTGTGAACGCTGAGGGGATTACATTTTAAGCGTAACATTGTAACGCGCATTTCAAGCAACGATTTATTCCACTGTTTTAAGACATTTCTTTTGTTTAATTACTACTTGAAGTTTCTTTTGTTTAATTACGACTTCAAGTTTTGATTTGGCGGATGGAACTCATAAAACCCAATGAATTATCAGTTACACTAAATGTTAAATATAATAGTAGTTATTCGGAGAAAATACTTTTACTGAAAACAGATTGGATTCACTGGAATCCACTACAAACGACATAGAAAAATTTATCACACTAATAATGCCGATATCTGGGAGGACGGAAGCATGTAAACGTTGGAAAATGACGAAATATAACGTCAGAAAGTGACTCGCATGTAGTTATATATATATATATATATATATATATATATATATATATATATATATATTGTTCACATCCATTATGGGAAATGTACAAGTTGTTGAGCGACAGAAGACAAAGAATATTAAGGAGAGGCTGAAAACCTCTTGAAGGAACACGGATCATAAAAGAGGACGAAAATTAAGTTACTTTATAAAACTTTGATTAAAAATTAGCACACCCTTCTGTACGTAAGTAATACAAAACTTGCATATATTATTTGAAGAGACAGTAAGAAAGACTCAGCATTTATCAATTTTAAATAAAATCGAAATATTTAATTTAGTCCGTATTATATAATCATATCCCCATTTCATTATTTTAATGAAGTATAACATTATGTGGCTATATTTTTACCTGTTCATAGTCATTCTAACTTTGAAATTTGCAATACCACAATCAATTGGGTAATGTTTATTCTATCAACAACGTAATGCCGAATGGACAAATTGATATATATATATATATATATATATATATATATATATATATATATATATATATATATATATAAATACGAGAGAGAGAGAGCAAAGAATATACATAGATAAAATTAATTATATATATATATATATATATATATATATAAACAATTGAGAGAAATATATAAATTTGAGAAATAAAAAGAGAGAGCAAAATAAAGTGTATATAAAATGGAGGGAAATAATATTAATATGAACTAAAAACTTTTGAAGTGAATAAGTCGCATATCTAAAGAAGATGAGTTTTAAAAGAACCGTGTAAAGTAAAAGTAAAAAGAAAAACCTGAAATAAGAAGACATATGTTAAGAGAGAGGGATCTAATTGAATTGATAGTTTCATGGTAAAATGTATTGGAAGACATATTAGTCCGAATCGAGTTTAAGTAGGAACAGAAAAATAGATAGCATAAAAATAACAAGTCCGAGTATAAAAAAAAGGAAAATCTATTCATTCACTCACTTTTTCTGAAGCGGTCCGGTGCTTGTCTGCACCGCGCAGAATCGAAGAGAAATCAATAGGTTATTAATACAGATCTATCCGAAATGTCGACCATTAGAGCTGGAAACAATGTTTGGTCTGAAGAGGACAATGTGCCGTTTTAGCTTTTGCGCGAACGAATCAAAAAGTACTGATAAATCAGTAAAGTCACGTAGCCTCTAGATCAAAGTCGGGAAATTGATATTGTAGACGCTAAGTTGGGAGAAAGAGTGGAACAGATAATGTTGCCGTTATAGCAAGGAAGGGGAAAAAGTTCAACTATTATTGGTATTAGTGAGTACGGTGGAATCTAGAAAGTGAATTTAATGCTGTAATTGTTATTGAATGCGTTGTTGTTGACGATACTTGTGGTAGTTGACATATTATCATTGAATACTTGGCGGGGACATTGCAACCCTTTTCTTAATTGCCTATTAACATTTAAAGCCAGTGTTGAGATGGCTGGGTCGTTCGTAATTATGGAAGAAAAGTACCCTTAGATGTTCTACGTAGTTACACCTACCAATCATATTTCAATATTCATTGTCCTATGTCTGAGGGAAAAAATTGATGATGAATTACAATATTTGATGCGTCCATATTTGGGTTGTTCGTAAAGTCATTTTTATCGGCCTTCAGTCAAACGCGTTTCTCCATTTTTATGCTACTTTTACAACAAATTTAGAAAAACAATGCTTGAATATCTGTGCCATTTTCTTTGCAAGTTTGCGTACTTCTGTGGAAGTGTCTGCTTCAATTGCTTGCAAACTCCTCTGGGTATGCAATACACTCACCATAATGAAAATCTTGGAACAAATGCAGAAATCTACATTTGGCACTGAACGTTTGCTGAATGTTTGATTGATGTCCAGTGAATGCTTCCTAGTTTGCTTTCGAACGTTGAAGTAATAAAAGAAATTTAGTCTTTTTTCCTAACATCTTGAATTGATTAATCTAATCTGAAAATCGTTAAAACTTAAAAGAATCAAGACATTCTGCAGACGACAAATGGGCGCTTTAACCTGATGTGGTACAAGCTTCATTCAACTAAGTATTCTCGCTGTCCGTCACTCTAGTGTGATTGGCAGAAGAAAAGAATATTTGGTGGCTTTCTTAATAGGTTATTAGAGCCAAAGTTATTTAATAAAGAATCTGCATATTTGACCTCCTGAATATTTTGCTATATGAATAATAAAACAAATCTACAAATATCAACTGAGAGAGGGACATAAAAAAAGAAAAAAAAACATATCAATAAATATTAAAAAAACGAAATTAATTTCATTAATATCAAAAAAATGCAAATTTTCAACGTTAATCTGTTTAGAAATAACACAAGAATCATACAAAATGACGTTCACTGTATTTGATATCCTATAGTGGCGTAATTTCCCATGAGTCTTATAGCGATTTACTAAGCATAGCTTTGATGTGACACAAGGCCGAAAGTATCGAGCACCCAATGAGGATTGAATACACTAGTCATCCGTAACTGATCAAACGAGAAAAGTTTGCTAAACATTACACTACATCGATTTGCCGCAAATGATTTCCTATGTAAAAATTAGATGTGGCACAAGGCCAAAAATGTAGAGCATCTAGAGAGAATCGAAGGCACTTCTCAGCTGTAAGTGATCTAGTGAGACAAGTATTCTAAGCATTAACTCACGTCGTAGTGCCCTCCTCTGCCCCTTATGTGAAAATTTGCGAACAGACTCATATTATTCTATCACAACGTTGAGAGATATAAACTATAATTTTATGTAAAACCTTCCCCATCACCTATTTCCATAATAATATTATTTACACAAACATTAACATTTTTTCTTATTGAGTGAGGGAAATGCACCCCAAGAAAGCGAAAATAATGGATAAATATAACAAACTCAATATATCAATCCTGACGCCCAGTTTCAAAGTGTATGTCAGGCACATGCATAACAGCCAATATACCCAATATGCCGATGGGTTTTATAAAACACCAGGAAATTATCTCTGTTTATGTAGACGGTTTCTAATGGAATGTCCTCAAGTGTCTATATGTAACTCAGTTTGATCTATGATCATTTAAAACGTAAAATGGCCAACACTCTCGATCCCAGTTTATGATTATAGCACAAGAGTGATCTACAAAAGTTTGCCCGTAAACGACATACAGAAGAGGTTAGGGTCATGCAAAAAACTAGCCCATCTGTTGTATTGAACGTTAAAATTGCTGTAGGCTATCTTAATTCGCCATAACAAATTATTTTGAATCGATTAATATTAGGAAACCCAGTACATATTGTTATTATTATTGAAAGTATCAAAAAAATTTCCGTGATCAAGTAAGGGTGAGGTTTGGATTTACTGCCCTCATATGTTTTCATTATTTTAATATCTTGCTTTATGTTCTGTTATATTTTTTATTGTGTTTTTTTTTATATACAATAATGATTTCTTCTTCTACAGCTAAAGGTTTTTACAATTTTTTTTTCATGTATTGATACCTTCATTAAAATGTTATCTGCTTTCATATACATATTGCCTGAATATGCTATTTTGATATGTCCCCTAATCTAATTCTCCAGGTCTTCATTTATACCGTCAAATACGCTAATTAATGTACTTGAAAATGTAAAATATAATTTAATATAGGAACTATGTAACTGATAGCTAATTATTATTATTATTATTATTATTATTATTATTATTATAATAGGTGTTTTTATAGCCTATTGTACATACTATATTTTCAATCCCTATGATTTGTAAGATAAGTGTTAATGAGGTTTGGCTATCCCAATGCGCCATTCGTTTTCGGTGTCGTACTTATGTCCCCCGTTAAAATATTTCTTAGAGATTTAAATTGTTTTACTTGTTCATTTTGCTACCTCCATTTTATAATGTGCATGTTAGGATGACCCCTTTTGCTAAAAATATTGCATACTGTCTACTTGCAAATTACGTTTAAGATTATCTTCTAGCTTTTTTTCGGTACATTATGCAGGAGTTATTATAATTTCCTTTCTGAGTCTGCTATTAACACTGTGTCGTTTGCATGTCTTATGTTGTTAAGATTGTGGCCGCCAATAAGAAATCCGGTAGGATTACTAATTTATTGAGAATCAATTCATTGTATAAATACTTTGAGGAAACACATTCTTGTCTTAGACCCCTTTGTCTCAGAATTGCCTCATAGTGTAGATTGAATAAGTTCAGCGAGAAGTCAGTATTTGTTTTTACCACTTTCTATTTTTGCATATTTACTGTATTCTTCTTCTATTCATATGATGGATGTTTTCTGCAAGGACATGTTTTGAATTGTTCTCACATCCTTTCCAAATCTGTAAGGTTACCGAGCAGTTACAACAGTTTTTACGGATTCATAAACCTTTGGTAGAAAATGGAATTTATATAGACAAAATGAAACAAAAATACATCTTTAGATTCATAGATTAAAATTTGAGTTCATTCATATGGAAACACTAATATGTTTATATAGCCATATGTAAACATTTTTGTTAGTAATTATTTATTCTTCAGCATATTAGGGAAAATAAAGCGTAAAATCCACATAAGAGGAAATAAAAAAAATGAAATAACTGATTTAAGATATCCTTGAATATCGTGCCAATATAAAATGGGACTATCGATTCATCTTTCATGAACATATCCATAGTTGATATTCTTCCATTCGCTTGAGAACATTGCTAGAATCAATTCCTCCAGCAGAAATACCATTTTTTAAACTTTTACATAGATGTCTTATTATCCGATCTTTGCATCATTGCATTTATCGAGAAGGCCTTCTCAGACTATTTTTGATCGTGCTTAAACTACACATGTCACTGTCTGTTTGAAAATAATTGCACAATTTTTTATAAGTTGAACATATTGCTGCTATTCTACATATCTACATAAAAAAATGCTTTCTATACACGCACAATCTCTCTCTCTCTCTTTCTCACAACCACAAACACACCCGCACACATATATATGGTGGTGTCGTGCATATATATATATATATATATATATATATATATATATATATATATATAATGATATTGTGCCTATATATGTTGTTATATATCAAACTGATGTCATATATATATATATATATATATATATATATATATATATATATATATATATATATATATATATATACACACATATGCGGATATTTCGGCAGCATATTTTCATTAAGGCAGGTTTCGCTAAAAAATTTAGAAAAGTTTTGTTTTTTTTTACTTATTCCCGATAGTATCCTTTCATACCCACAAATGATATACAAGAGGAAAACGCCGTTTTGGTTTATATTATTCTAAGTACTTTGGACATAAGAGAATGTCATCATCAGGGCATTGTTAATTATAGGATAAGTATTCAAGTGTTCCTGGTTGTGGAAGACAAAATTTGTAGTGCCATAATGTGTGTAATGAGCACCGATTAAGGGGAGGTAACTAGGTATTTTTATGGCAGATTTTATGCCTTGAATAGTCGAAAAATAGAGGTAAGAAATATTAGTACGAACACTAACATTTAGCGACTATTTATTGTACACATTTTACAATCTTTGTGAAGTATTCATAATTAATTTTATTATTGTTTGGTTTCAATATTTTAATATAAATAGCTTCACGGATTTTTACTTTTGTCTATTCATTTCTTGGAAATGTATACAGGTGTTATGAACTGAGATTTTCCTGTATTGCGAATGTAGACAAGTCTGCTGCTGTAAGAGTTTAGAAATGTTTAGACTTATAAATTTAGACTTATCCTATGTGAAAGTTTTGTTGTCATGTTTCAACATTAATGTTATTTTTATCGTTGGAAATACAATCTCCCAGAGGACATTAATATTTATAAACAAACTTGGTTTTCTGCAACACGTTGTATAAAAACAGTACATTCACCAAAGGTCTTAAAAAATTAAAATTAATTATATATTACCCTTAATCCACTATATCTAATAAAATCATCCGTAACGACTCTTCCACGTCCACTTACGTGTTTCAAACCACCAGCTTTGCTTATAATTTTATATATATATATATATATATATATATATATATATATATATATATGTGTGTGTGTGTGTGTGTGTGTGTGTGTGTGTGTGTGTGTGTGTGTGTGTGTGTGTGTGTGTGTGTATTCTGGTAGCAATCCTACATTTATGCATGATTCATTATAAACGACAGAAAATGTATTAAGATTAAGCTTTTTGTTAATTTTTAATTTGTTCGAACAATTGCTTTCTTTTCTGGACACAGATTGTGTAGAAACTGTCCAAATTTTCTATAATTTCAAGGGATTTCGGATATAGTTTTATCAATTATCATGAATGAGTTTGTTCATTCAGTGTAATTGGGTTTGTCCGTTATATCTATGTTTTCAGTGTTACAGAGATGTTTCATTTTCTGAACACGTTTAGCACATTGTGGCCTTGTTTGTAGTAAATATTATTAAATACTAGCTTCTTCTTTTTTATTATTAGGAATTCCATGATTTCTAACCTTATTTCATTGTGGATGTGGTTATTATGTCTGTGATTTCTACTAGTATGTTTCGAATGGAGTCTGGTAAGTTTATGTGTGTGTGTTGAAATGGCTTCTAATAGAGCAATGATCATATAGGTGTAATGTAAGGCGTCTGGATAGGCATGTAGTTGTGTGATACTTGTAATTATTTATGAATTCGGTTTAATCAGGAACACAGTTCCTTAAGGGAAATAAATATACTATCCCAACTGACCCGAATAAAAAATCAAATTAATTATCTAATAGAAAATATTTAAGATAGATAATGTTATCCTGAAATAAAAACACACCAGCTAAGTCAAAATTACAATGAACGAACATTATCTAGGATTTAAATGCCCCTTAAGGAACTGTGTTCCTGAGAAAACCGAAGACTGGAAAAGGGAAAAGAATATGGGTGAGGTGAAATCTAAACAAAATATCTCATTCTTGAAGACAATTTGTAGAAAATGTCATGAAAGGCCCTTCTTATGAAAAAATAACGGAAGGAATGATCACAAGGAATACCAGTCAAACTGACAAATACAAATCACCCATTGAGAAGTCCGTACATTTAGGACCAAATGACTGTCCTAAATTTCAAAACTACCTGAAAGACATTTATTCGAAGGAGATAGTGCCGTCTGAACCAGAAACAAAAGCCAGTTTAAGAGCTGAAATAAAATAAAACAAATACAAAATCTAGCCCTCAAACTCAAATGACTCAGCGAAAAACACAAAATCTCCTACATATCAAAGATCACACACAGAATCTCTTATCCCTCCACCCAAAACCAACAACGATAAACTTAAGAACATATCTTCGCAAAAAACAGAGAGCCAGAGAAAAAAAATAAAATAAATAGAATATAATAAATAAATAAAAAATTAATTAAAGGACAAATTCACCTCGACCATATTCCTACCCAAAGCAGATTTTACAAAGTAGAAGAAATGGAGATAGAAAGCCAGAAACCACAAAATGCCAAAACCGCCAAAACTCAAAACCTCGGAAAATTAAAACATGCCACATGCTAAAATTCAAATACATTTTTCAGGCATATATCAAATAATAATAGGCAAAAATAAATCAAATACTTCTGCAAATATAACTATTAACCGACATACCTTCAAAAAGCATTCCTTAAGCAAAATGAGAAACAGAATATAAAAGAATACCAGCAATGCAGTTACACTTCTGATATCCAAGCGTCATGAGTTACATCTATCCTACTTGCTTACGTCAAAGTAAATTAAATTAAATATTTAATTTACAGCCGACTGTTATTAAAGTGGTCTTGCACAGGCAAAATTATCTGCTCAGCATTTATCCCACTGAATGAACCAAGAAATGAAGCTGAATATCAGGAAATCATAAGGCAAGACTTTGAACATTTTATTATACTAAGGGAATTTAACTGTCACAGCACAATATGCGGTTGTAAATACACAAACCAACGGGTAGGATGTTAGAAACAATAATTTATAACAATGGTGTAGACATTTGTAATCATAAAATACCGACACATGGATACATTTTCTGTCAGCTACTCGGCAATAGACTTATCCCTTAGTGTTACGTCAATTTATATGGATTTCTCGTGGAAGGAACTGGCAGACATATGCGGTAGTTATCATTTGCCAATCATCTTACAAAACTCAGGACATAAGGATAAAACGCCTCTCTGTTGAAAATTAGGAGAATTCAACTTGGAAGGATTTAAATACCAATATTCTTTAAAAAGATTTGAAGGAAAAAGCATCAGAAATATTTTACGGAAAATCTCAACTCTGTAAATACAAAATGCATTTCAAAAAATGCAACAGCACAAAAAACAAACAACATACATCGAATTTGCTGCAATTTAAGCCACTCCAAGAAAGAGGCATGGAAAATAATTAAGCAAACTTAAAAAGAAACTCTGGAGAACCTGGCAACAAACTCAATTGTGTCTATATCACTGAGATGATGTATTCTGATTATTTATATTATTTACATTATTCAGACTGTTATCCTCATCTTCACTGCCATATTCTCAAGGTTTCGGGTGTTGTGCGCTCCGGCCTTCTTAAGGTGATTTGATCTCAAGGACACATGGCCCATTCGTTAGATCAAGTCACAAGACAGGAAGTGTTGTGTGTTCAACACCAGGCCACTGCAGTGTTAAAACAAACTTTCAGAGTTGATTTAAAGGGAAATAATTGAGGCATCCGGAAGAGGCATGACACGTGTAACTAGAACAAGCTAAACCGGTGGACGAAATAAAAGGCTCGGTTCTAATTCCAAACACCTGAAGAAGGCCGTAGCGTACAACGGCCGAAATCTTGAGACTATTGCAATGAAGATGAAGATAAGTGTCCGAATAATGAAAATAATGTAAGAAACTCAATTTTGCTACAAATAAAAAATCCATCTCAAATATGATAAAGAAAATAGCAGGCAAATTCCGAACAAACATTGTAAAACCCCTCTCTGTAAATTTTATGGTGTTTGACCCACATACACATGGTTCGGACAGTCGGGCCGAAAATTCCTGCTGTAATACTCTCCTTTGTATGTTTGTATTACTGTTTTCTGTTAATATATTTGTTTAGCTCTGTTTTGTCTTTAATTCTGGCCCTAACAAGGGCACAACAACTTGGTGACGATGACTCTTAAGTACACTTAAGTACCCCAAAAGGACTACGTGGAAATTGTCAATTGTTGGTTCTACTCAACAATATTTGGCAATCAAGAAAAGGAAACCGAACGGAAAAAGTGGAACTAAATTAAACTGAACTTTCTGAGAATTCATGTCTCTCAGAGAAAGACAGATTATTCATGAATCCCTGAGTGAGTAAGGAATTAAAATTATTTCGTTTACTTTTCTCCTCAGTTAATTTCCATTCCGGTTTAATCCCAAAGAAGACACAGTCAAACATGGACGAGTTCAAATCCGCCAGGCTCATTTTTCATAATTTCCAATATGAACAACAAAATCAACGGGGACGAAAATGGCAAGAAAATCAACTTTTACAGGAATAATGAATGGAACAACTCCAGTTTGATATACAAAATAAAGTCTTTAAATTCAAAAACAAAACAGACAAACAGAAAGAGCAAAGAAATTTGATGGAACTGACAAACTGGAGGTAAATTAGTGAAAACGAAAATGAGTTCTCACAAATCACGATCTGCAGCACAATAGACAATTTTTCATATTCACCGGACGAGGATATAACGTTCGCTTTCATTTTAGAATATATGAGGAATTATACACCACAGATTGTGCGAATTGGGCAAACTCTAAGAAGGTGCGCCTACTACTTTGAAAACTAGGCACCATGGTTCACACCATATTTGTGAGCTATATTTTATCCCGAAAAAAATGCGAAATGATAATTACCGAATCGGGTAAACTTCTTATAGAAATGTTTAGCCCTAAACTTAACTTTTTCATAAGAGATGGAAGTGTAAGATTTTAACCAGAAAGGTTAGTTAAGATTACACTACATTCCCGTCAGTCGTGAACAAGCATCGAGACGGTTTTAAACTGTCAGAATTGAGTCCGAATAATTTCAAGTGTCTGATATTTGCTCAGGGACTCGTTTCATCTGAAAACGCTGAAATTAGACATAGAATTCTGGACAAATTGGAAAAATAGCCAATCCTTACTCTCCAACAAATAGTGGAAGACTGTCAGAGATTCGTATGCGTACGCCAAGATTCAAAAGGAATCTGGCATAGCACACATAAGTTAGTTACACCAAAAGAAAAAAAAAATTCTCCCTCTAAATCAAACCAGTCCAAAAAGAAACAATACAACTTGCCTGCTAGCCCTTGTTCCTGTTGTGAGTCACTACAATGATATATGAATTGCCCTTACCGGAATAAGAAGTGCCTAACTTGTAGGCGTTTCGGGCACAAGAGCTCAAACTGCCGAGCGAGAAAAATGGTTAAAATCTGCGTAAGAAACACAAAATCGGATGAACAAGATCGGTTAGTCATTAAGCAACACTTGCAAATACAAATCCTATATAAATATATCAAATTACAGTGGGATTCTGAGTCAGATTTGACAATCATATATCTACACACAAATTTTTGCAAAACTTTTCATGGAAGGAAGTTAAGACTAAAAAACGTACGTATTAAAGAATACAGATTATTTGTTTGGCGCCGACTGGATGAAGAAATTAAAGTTGTGGGATATGCCAATCAATTCATTTTGCCAAAAACTTGAAAACCTGACCACCGAGGCAAAATTTTAATAAAAAGATTTAAAGCAAAGTTTTCCGGAAGTAATTTTCTGTGGGTCTTGGTCTGTTTAATAAGAGGACGGCTAAATTCGAGTTAAAGATGGCATCCAGCCAGGGTTTAATAAAATGTGCCTTTCACCTCTTAAATACAAATAAATGAAGAACTCGACAGACTAGACGAACCTGGATCATGTCGAAATTGAGTACATCTGGCAACCTGTGAAGAATACATGCTCGAATGCCGTATGAGTTGGCGTCGCTGGCAAATTCATATATGGGGCGGCCAGAAAATCTTGTCTGAAAATACTCGACGCAACATACCATCGAAGCCTCAGATTAGTACTTAGGGATTTTAGAACATCCCCGGTGGAGTTCTTATACACACAAACTAATGGAACACCTCCACATTTAAGGTGCAATAAACTGGGGCTACAGTAATATATAAAAATATAATCCTTCCCAACTAACCCTCCTTACCAGAGGTACATTGAAACTTAATTACTCCTGATTTATTCCTACAAAAAGAATATAAAATACAACCATATGGACATAGGATGAAATCTCTCATTGAAGAGTTAGGGATGTCAATTTCAAACATACAAAGAACGACTGCCGCCAATATTCCACAAGGGATAATCAAGTAACCGGAAGTATTGATCGAATTAAATAAACTCCCGAAAGGAAAAAACGCATCCACTCACATTTCATCGACACTTTTCAAAGCATATACGAAAATTACCGTAACCATGCACCCATTTATACAGACGGGTCATAGTGTGAGGAGAAGACAGGTTGTGCAGCAGTGAGCCAAAATATTACAAATAATGCACCTCCCAAAGTTAAGTTATATTTTTATTGCAGGAACTTACGCAATATAGATATATCCCAACAAAATCAGAGAAAACTAAAACTTACTTGCTATTCGTTCTAATGGCTTTGAAGGAAAAATATCCAATAACTGACTCATTATTAAAATTTTGTTCAAATTAAGCACGATTGCACATATAAGAAAACAAACCTATGTTTTATTCCAAGGGACGTCGGAGTGAAAGCAGAATTATCAGCAAAATCAGCTTTAGTTATGGCTGTAAATTCAACGATTAAAATCACGTACACTAGTCTTTAAGAAGGTCATTAACAAATGTATTCAAAAAATGTCAATGGAGATGGAACGACAGCCCACACTATAAGCTCATCGCAATTCATCTCAAACTAGTAGAAGGGAAGACGGCTTTCAGGAAATCTCGAAAGGAAGAATTAGTACTGGCCCATTTATGCATTGGCAACACGATAATAACTCACACGTACTTGGTAAACAATGAAGATCAGCCTGTATGTCAAACATGTGCCTACATACATTATTAAAAATATATTAACTGAGATTTTAAACCTTGCTAACTCAAGAGAAAAATGTTATATTATGCACAACATTTATTAGCTGCTTGATGGCATATCTTTTTGTAAAACAGTCAGCCGCTACAAAGAAATAAAATGGGAATGAGAATGGCAATAAAATCAATTTTTCTACAAATTGTATATCTGAAATGATTACATCAATGAAATAAGACTCTTGACAGAACAACGCTTTACAAAAATATGTAAATAAATCCTGATCGCATCTCTTACAATGAATACATATTCTACTCATAGGAATGTATTGGAAAACTCTTTGAGGTTGATATGCTGATATGTTGATATATCGAGTGGGTTTGGGGTCTGCGGGTGGTTTCTTTCTTATTAATCTGTTGTCCTTTTTTATTATTTGAGTCATTTTCTTGATGGAGATGTACATGATTTCTGTCAGATAAAATTCATTAAAAACTAACAATTGTTTAATTTTTGCAAGAATTTCCAAAACTCTGATTTTACTACAAAGAGGTAAGATTTCTTATATTAATTATTGATACTGTAGTGCCACGCCTACATTTTCTCCAATTCTCATTGGTTAATAAATACATGATTCTTATTATAGGACAATTTAACCATCGCAAGTAATTCAAATTTTTCTCTAAAATCACGGATTGGTCCATTTTCTGACCAATCGCGTATTTTAGTATCTTTTCTATATTTCTGGCGCTAAGCTATCTGGAGCCTACCCATCGTTATAAAAGAATTTCGCTATCAACCAAACCACCAGTTGCAGTTCAATTCTTGGAAAATAAGGCACGGCGCTATATTGACATTTTAATTCTTAATTATTACTCATTCGAGTAATCATACTAATTCCTGTTGATATCACTCATGAAAATTACATTATTCTACACTGATAAAACACTGTGGAACTATTCTGTATTTAGCTAAGACTTCAATTGAACTTTGTAGTTAAATTACATTCAATTTTGTACTCAACATTTATTAGCTAAACTTACCCTTTTTTATCACGGAAAAAGGGGAACAACTTTCTTTATACTATCGTTGATATTTGTATATCATTGTTAATACAATATTTTATTAATGTTCACTGAGCTTGATTTTTTTCCTTGATGTTTAAATTTAATGTATGGATGTTGATATCTTGAAACACGCAGCCGCATTTAATTTGATCAACCCAACTACTAATCACACCATAACAATTGGTGACACCGACGGAAACAAACTACAGTTTGTGACACCAACTTTCAAGGAACATAACAGACAAAAGTGAAGTGAACCTTATATTGTGCCAAACACAGTATAAATAATTCAACGTACAAAAACTTCAACTTGGCGCCCAAAAAATTTTTCTTGTCCCCCACGTGCGTAAAAACATATATCTAACATGGCCGAACAGAACGCCAGTGAAGCAACCGTGATGCTCAACTTGCCAGTCTTTGACACAACCAACGTCAATGTTTGGTTCGCACAGTTAGAGGCTATATTTCAGGCGAAGAAGATACAATCCCAGATGGTACGTTATGCCTATGTAGTGGAAAAACTGCCACCTGAAATTGCGTTCGATGTGTTGGATTTATTAAATAACGTCCCTATACATAACCATTTTCGACACACTGAAAGAGGCAATAATCTACAGGATGGGGAAGTCGCAAGAACGTAAAATGAATGACTTGTTCAATACGTTGCAGTTAGGCGACAGCAAGCCGTCTCAATTACTGCGAAAAATGAATGCTAGGCAAAAACTCGATGTCCGATTCTTTATTTCGTAAATTGTGGATGGACAAATTACCAACTCACACAACTCAAATCCTAGCTACACTACCAGAAGACCTAGATTTGGAAAAAACGGCGGAGATAGCGGACAAGATAAGTGATGCTGCAACTATCAGCAGTGTCAACGCTCCAACGCTACGCGACACGCCACGTGAGGACGAATTTAACAAGCTGCAACAGCAAATTAATAGGCTATCTGAACAGATAGACCATTTGTATAGAGAGCGATTATCCTCAGCTCACAACTTATACAAGTCCCAACGACGTTCCCGATCTAGTTCTCGGGGAAGAAACGATGTGTATTGCAGTACCATCGCAAATTTGGACAGGCAGCGAGAAAATGCACCAAACCGTGCAATTTCAAACAACAACCGACTTCTACCTCATGCCAGAAGGCGGGAAACGCCATTCCCAACAGCACATGAAGACGGCGTCTACTGTTGGGATAGGAAATGCCAGGCGTCTATTCTACGTCAGAGATAGAAACTCCGACAAAATGTTTCTTGTGGACACAGGTGCACAAATTAGTGTTATTCCACCTAGTCCCAGTTTTTCAAATACTAAATCTTCAGTAACCCTACGTGCAGCTAATGGATCACAAATCCAGACTTTCGGTCAAGTATCAATGACTTTGGACATAGGCCTGAGGAGAACATTCAATGGTTATTTACAGTAGCTGAAGTCAACTTCCCAATATTAGGCGCAGATTTTTTGGCTCACTATAAACTTATCGTGGATATGTCGAAACACTCACTGTTAGACCAGACGACGAATCTTATGAATTATGGAGTTACTTCCACCCTCACCTCCACTAAACTATGCGTCGCCTTGCCAGCAGACAACCCTCTCAAAAGGTATATTGGACAAATTTCCTTCCTTATCCGCCCTTTACATATACCGAAACGGTGAAGCACCACACCGTACACAAAATTCAAACATTTGGCTCGCCAGTCTTTTCCAAGCCGCGCAGGTTAAGTCCTGAGAAGAATAAGCTAGCGCGCTGAATTTCAGCACATGTTAGGCTTAGGAATTATCCGGCCTTCGTCTAGCCCTTTCGCATCTCCACTCCACATGGTCCCTAAGACGCAGGAGGGCATGGAGACCCTGCGGCGATTATCGACGTTTAAACACACAAACAGTGCCTGACAAGTATCCTGTACCTAATTTGGCAGATTTTGCAATTTCTCTGCAAGGTGCAAAACTATTTACAAAAATCGATCTGAGAAAAGCATTTTATCAGATTCCTCTTGCCGAGGAAGATGTGCACAAGACTGCTATAACGACACCCTTTGGTCTTTACGAATTCTTACGAATGCCTTTCGGTCTCCGAAACGCTGCACAATCTTTCCAGGGTTAATCGATGAAGCCCTTCGAGGTTTACACCACTCATTTGCCTACATCGATGATCTACTAATAGCAAGTGCCAACATGGACGACCACGTGCGTCACGTAACGCAAGTTTTCGAACGATTAGAGCATTTTGGATTGAAAATAAATCCTGACAAGTGTTTATTTGCCGTTTCGAAGCTTAATTTCCTCGGGCATATTATTGACGAATCAGGAATCACGCCGATCCCTGAAAAGGTTACTGCAGTGAAAGAATTCCCACAACCAACAACCCTTCGTCGCTCCGTCGATATCTCGGACTGATAAATTATTACCGCCAGTTCATCCCGAACTGTTCGCAAATATTAGCACCACTAACCAACCTACTCCATGGTCAAGGGAAGAAGAACATCCCCATAACGCTCACAGACGAAGACCTCGTTGCTTTTAACAGTTCTCGCGAAGCTCTAGCAAACTTTACAAAGTTAACATATTTGTGCGATGACAACAAAGCAACTCTGTCATTAACTACAGATGTGTCATCAGAAGCTATTGGGCGGTTTTGCATCAGCATACCGATAAGCAAACCACGCCAATTTCTTTCTTTTCTGTCAAGCTTACATCGACACAGAAAAGTATAGCACCTTCTCCGTGAATTATTAGCCATATACCTCTCTATTCGACAATTTCGACACATCCTGGAGGGACGAAACTTCACAGTTTCACTGACCACAAACCCCTAGTTTTCGCCCTCCATACTAAATCAGACAAATACAATCCTCGTGATTATAGGCAATTAGATTTCATATCGCAATTCACAACTGACATACGGCATGTGGCAGGCAGTGACGATATTGTCGCCGACACACTATCACGAGCTACGTTAAACAGTACCATTGAAGACAAACTGGACATGGAAAACATAGCAGACGAATAAGTAAGGGACATCACTCTGTTCAACTCGTTACAAGACTCGTCGCTAAAAATAGAACAAAACCTTTACCCTTCAGTGAAAAGTCTATCACTTGTGATACAAGTACTTCCTCCCAGACCCTTGGTACCTGTCAGCATGAGGAGGAAAATATTCGACCATTTTCACTCAATTTCACATCCTGGTCGCAAAGCCACATCGAAAATGATTTCTGAACGATTTGTATGGCCCAACATGAACAGCGATATTAAAAGCTGGACTCAATGCTGTGTGATTTGTCAACGTGTAAAAACACATCGTCATACCAAGTAACCGCCTGGTAATTTTCCTACGCCAGACGGACGATTTCGTCACCTGCACGTCGACTTGGTGGGTCCGTTGCCGGAAGTCCACGGACACCAGTATATTTTAACCATAATCGACAGATTTTCGAGATGGCCAGTTGCTATCCCTCTTCAATCCACGACCGCCGATTCTGTTGCTAAGGCACTACTGAAATTGGATCTCGTTTTCGGATGCCCATCAGTTATAACAACAGATCGCGGCCCGCAATTCAGTCCACCCTTTTTGGGAATTTATCAATCTCCTAGGGCAAAACACATTTCTACCACAGCTTACCATCCCTGTGCTAACGGCTTGGTGGAGCGTTTTCACCGTCAGCTAAAAGCCGCTTTAACTAGTTCCAACGCTAGTAATCAACAATCTTGGGTAGACAACTTACCCTTGGTAATGCTGTCACTTCGATCACAAGTGAGGGAGGATCTTCAGTGCTCACCTGGCGACCTTGTCTTCGGACAGCCATTAGTTTTGCCAGGGCAATTTCTGGCTGACAGCTCCGTTTCAAAACCTTCTTCATCCTTTATTCAATATTTGCAGAGTAGAATGGCAAATTTATCTTTTACGCCTACTCGATTCCAGACCAAAGATATATTCGTCCCCGAATCTCTTAGCAAATGTAATTTTGTCTTCATTAGACAAGATGCAGTGAAAAGACGACTCACACCGAGTTATACGGGTCCATTCCGTGTTCTCGCACGACATAGAAAGTTCTACACTGTTCTACTCCCTAGCGGACGATCGAACATCTCGATAGACCGCTTGAAACCTGCATACGTGGAACAAAGCACGGAACCCGACCCAAAATCTCAACTACCAACTACACCAGACGACATACAGTACCAACCCCAAACACCTGCACCAAAACACACAAAAAAAGGTAGGAAGGTCCATTGGCCTAGTAAATACAAGCATTACATAACATATTGAAAAAAACTGTCTTTTCATCACCTTTTTTCCAATTGTGACGTCGTCCCCCCTGGTCGCAGCGTCGACTGTGTCGTTCGATCTCGTTCGCGGCGCCAACTGTGACGTGACGTGGTCCAGGGTTCTGATCCTATGGTCACGACACCAGTTGTGACGTCTTTGCCGCGGCGTCAGCTGTTCGCTCCTCGCCGCTCCAAGTGTGACGTTCTAACCCTTTGGTTAGATTAATACCAGTCTCGTTGTTCCCAACTCGCTTCCAACGCCTGGTTACTAGGGTAACTGCACTGATCTCCGGTCTGCCTACCCACGCTGTGATTAGATCTTAGACAGACGGGATCAAACAGGGATTGGGGCCGTATGCAAGCTGAGTCCAACGGGGGTGATAACACACAAGAAAAAGAAAAAAACTCACAAGGTCATAAAATATTGAAGAAAAAGGTAACAACTTTTTATATCTAAATGTTCGTTACACAAGATTATTCCTACCTCCCGATCCGTTTTGTGGACTGTGGCACCAAGCTTCTACCATACAACTTTAAGACTTCGAGTTGCTTGCTCTCTAGAAATTTGCATTTCGGGGTGTGGTTTGGTTTCAACACTGGGCGCTGATCTCTACCTGTCGTTCACGGCTGATTTCCTTCGCCGTCAGTGCGCGAATTAACTTCTTCTCTTCGGCTTCGGTTGGACGAGCTTATTCACTTCGGCTTGGGTTGGACGAGCTTATTCACTTCGGCTTGGGTTGGGCGAATTTCTTCACTTCGACTTGAGTTGGACGAATTTCCCTTCTTAGGCTTGGTTTGGTTCCAACTTCTCCACTTAGGCCAAACGGGATGCTTCACTTCGGCTTCTCTTGCCGCAAAGGGGACTAATGAACAGGGCCCACCGTCCGCGCTGCAACTCCAACTTCATCCGCGGCGCAACTGCAACTCCAACTCCAACTTCGTCCGAGGCGCAACCCCAACTCCAACTTCGTCCGAGGCGCAACCCCAACTGATTTCTGTCGATTGGGGTCCTGCTTTTATTGAGGCAGTCAAAAACTGGGGTGGGTCTGTCGGCGCCAGGGTTTTCTTGATAATTCTAAAGACGTATTATTTCTGATTAGGGATTTTCCATTATCGGTAACTTACTTTCACTCCTACTTCCTTACTGTGCCTCTGCGGGGAGGCGGATACCCGCTTCCCCTGGTCCTTCGTATGTCAGGCGACCGCTCTCGACCAATGGGGTCCTGGTCGGGCATCTTTCCTCCTCCCTCGCACATCACGTGACCGCCCTCGGCCAATGAGACTCTGGTCGGTACCTTTCCTCCTTCCTTCGTGACGTCTCTAATCGGGCGTGGACAATCCGTGGCTTTGTTCTGGGGGAAGAAACACCTTGCTTAAAAAAACAAAATTTAAATTGTCCTTTTCGTACGAAAATGACGATCCCGGTTTCTTTTTACACGTGGTATCTGTCAAACAGCCTACCGCTAATTGGATACGATCTAAAAAAAGAATTTCTTAGACCTGTCGGCGGCCGTCTGAACGCAACAAAATATTTCATTCTCCCCGGCCGATAATAAAAAAATCTGTATTATCTCAAAAGGCGACATCACCTTGGGTGTTTTTTTTTCAACTCTAGAAATTGTCTGGGTTCTTGTATTAATGCTTTGTTTTCATATCCTTAGATACACTTCCCCATCTGTTACCTATCATCTCAATGACATCCTTTTCATTTGTTACTCATCAATATTTTTTTTCATTGTCCCTAAAATTTTATTTCTTCAACCAAATTGATAACAACTTCCATTTTCCGTGGACACCGAAGTAGGTCATGGGCTTGACCTAATATTTTTGACATCTGATATGTGCCAGTCGAGCGTGTGTGTGTCCGCTCATGACCTGGTTTGCGTATTATATTTTTTCTTTCTTTTTCTCTCCCTTTTCCTTTCTTTCTTTCTCTCAGATCGCCTGAATGTAAAGAAAGAATTATTCCTAACCCCGAAATATTTTTCAGCTCTAAATAATTATCAAATGGTTAACAAACCGAAAAAAACAAATCATATATTTATGAATATCTCTTTTCAGTTTTCTAATTATGCATGGTGCCACACAATCTTGTGGAGGGTATTGTAGTGCCACGCCTACATTTTCTCCAATTCTTATTGGTTAATAAATACATGATACTTATTATAGGACAATTTAACCATCGCAAGTAATTCAAATTTTTCTCTAAAATCACGGATTGGTCCATTTTCTGATCAATCGCGTATTTTAGTATCTTTTCTATATTTCTGGCGCTAAGCTATCCGGAGCCTACCCATCGTTATAAAAGAATTTCGCTATCAACCAAACCACCAGTTGCAGTTCAATTCTTGGAAAATAAGGCACGGCGCTATATTGACATTTTAATTCTTAATTATTACTCATTCGAGTAATCATACTAATTCCTGTTGATATCACTCATAAACATTACATCTTTCTACACTGATAAAACACTGTGGAACTATTCTGTATTTAGCTAAGACTTCAATTGAACTTTGTAGTTAAATTACATTCAATTTTGTACTCAACATTTATTAGCTAAACTTACCCTTTTTTATCACGGAAAAAGGGGAACAACTTTCTTTATACTATTGTTGATATTTGTATATCCTTGTTAATACAATCTTTTATTAATGTTCACTGAGCTTGATTTTTTTCCTTGATGTTTAAATTTAATGTATGGATGTTGATATCTTGAAACACGCAGCCGCATTTAATTTGATCAACCCAACTACTAATCACACCATAACAATACCACCGTTGACCCAAGTAAAACAAAATTTGTAACCAAATATTTGAATATTAAAATATTAACAAAAAATAAAATATATTGGTCTTTCTTAATAATATGAGAATTTTGACGATAAAACTTTTTTTTTATTAAGTTTGGGTCCTTTTCCCATCAGGGCATGCTTTTTACAGCAAATGATTGGGGTTACCTTGTATAATGTATATGCTTTTATTTTTTTTTGTTTTACGGTGGGTTAAACCATATGACGTTTATTTTCCTGTTGGCTTTTTAGTGCTATATGGAGTGTATATGGATATTGCTGAAAATCCACTATCTATGCCGCTTCATAATATTTTAAGGTTCGTTTAATGATGTGGTTCCTTTGTTTTTTAAAATTACGATTAAATAGTGATACTAGACCTTTGAAAGAAAATAAATCGAAATTGAAAACACAGTAATTATATATATATATATATATATATATATATATATATATATATATATATATATATATATATAATGTTATGACTACATTCAGTTTCACATAGGGCCTCAGATGCAACACGGACGAGTACATCAAGTTCTCTAAGGATTTAGTTGTCTTCTGGGTCAGGCGTGTGTCTGCTGGAAGACACTATATCTTGCAACAGGACCAAGCACCATGCCACACAAACAAGGGAAGCAAGTCTGTGATGCCAGACAATTTCTGCGGTCGCATTACTCCTTACATTTGGCAACCTAACTCCCCAGATTGCAAACCCGTCGGTTATTATATTGGGTGCAGTTGAGCGAGGGACCAGAACAACTCCTTGTATCACCAAAGATGAACTGAAGGCAAAGATTAGGGCAACATTCACTAACTTAAACAAGGAGACCGCCCAGAAGAGACGCTGGAGATTCAGAAGTTGTCAATGTTGGTTTTTTGAATACATTTAATATTTATTATTGCAAGATATTTTTGCGTAAGTTTGGTAAATGTATCTGTTAAAATGAGATGTTAGAAATATTTTCATTTTCTATAATTTAGACGTCTATTTATGCATTTCACACTATACACACACACACACACACACACATATATATATATATATATATATATATATATATATATATATATATATATTATATATATGTGCGTATGTGTGTGTGTTTGTCGGAATAATTGAATTGAGTGGCCTGTTCATTTTCAGAGCTTCACAGAAACCTAATTGTTGCAGGTTCCCCGGAGTTTTATGCGCTTCGTGCGACGTAACAATATGGAGAATAAATATGATGTTTCTCCTAAATGTGATTCTTTGTTTCCAGGTGCTCTTTCAGAAAAGCTATATTAGCATCTTTATTCATTTTGATACTTTTAGGCACATTTCACGGACCCACCATAATAACGCCAATAACACCAGCCCAAATCCTGATACTCCCTTCCTCTTTGTTGTCGTCCCAAGCGCTGATGACAATGTCGTCCGTTTACGACCCAATCTTTGCTCCAACCGCCAATGACATCAGCGGTTGCATGAGATTCATCCGTGAAGAAAACCTTCGAGAATAGAATTAGATGTTATCTTCGCCTCATTTTGGATGCCTTTGTACGTCTCTTTTTTGTTAATGAGTGAGTTGTCACTGGTTTTAATGATTTCACAACATATTTCAAAAGACGGTTTATCCAGTGCCCTTGAAACTTTATCCGCTAGTCAGGCCTGCTTTATTTAGAGCTTCACGTTTAATTCGCGACAGAGAAATTTGGGAAAATACTCTCGAGTGACCCTTATCGGCCCTTATATGTGCATTCGTAGACGCTACAACAAACCTTTTCACAGATTAGTGATTTCTTCCAATCATTTCTTATGTCGATTTACATTTTGCAAGTTGAGAGGTTGTAAAAGATTTTACAGAAGTGGTGAAGTCACAATTGCGATCGATAATTGAACAATTATGAGGTCAGCCGTTAAGAATTTTCAACACTAAAGTATCGTGTTACTCTTGCTGATATCTGCGGTTTGTTTATACTTGCGCATAAACTTCCAGTTTTTACACAGCACGCGCATATAACTCCTGCCATTTTTCTGTGATAATTTTGGTTAATTCCAACATGTAATGGAGAAAATGGAAAATTTTCACGTCGTTAAGAATTTGTTATACAGTGTACACACACAGACACAGAAACAAAGAGACAGGCAAACACACACACACACACGTGTGTGCGCATGGATGCGTGTTGTTTGACCACTGTATTTGGCCATTATGTGTGTATGTCGTGTGCTTTTGCGTGTGGGGTTATGATCTATTTATTGCTGGTTTAAATTTGTTTAAGTAGTTTTTTTTGTATTTGTAGGTAAGAATAATTGTCTGTTTGGTATATTGGTATAATTTTAAATTCACCCTGCTTACATTTATAGATGTGTTGTCATACAAAAAGTTTTCTTTATGTTTTTAGTTTAGCGTTTGCTTTTAATTATTTTGGTGCTTTTAGCATATTTTTCAGTTTGCCATTCTTGTTAAGTAGGTCTAGATTTTGTAATTTCTGTAAATAGTTCTGGATTGTTCTTGTTGTATGGTGAAACATATGCTAGAGTTTTTTCGTCGTTACGTTTCTTTGGATTTTGTAGTTCTTCTAAGGAACTATTTGGGGGATTCAAAACCTTTGTTTATTAGTGTTTTGGGTAGCATCGTTTCTTTTAGAGTTTTATATAATTCTTCTAGGCGGTTTTTTTTCGGGGGTGTTTGTCAGTTACTATAGTGCTAGGGAACGGGGGATGGATTTCAGATAATTTTCGGATATGCGCGTAATGGTATACATATATATATATATATTGAAAAAATGCTCACCTACACGCACGCGATCCCTACACAACTTGGGAAGTGTGTGTATGTGTGTTTGTTATGTATGTTTGTGTATGTGTACATATGTGTGTATTAATTCCTTATAATAAGAAAATATTTATATATGGAGAGGGTGTATACTGTGGCACCATTTACGAGGCAGAAAAGGAAAAGAAAGAAAAGAAGGTAGAAAGAAAGGCGAGACGAATCGTGGGTGGCCAGCAGAACACACACACGGCTAAGAGACAATGGATATATTGATAAGTAACAAATGGCGAAAGGGTGTCATTACAATGACAGGGAAATTCTGAGTAAAAAGAAAGGGAAAGAAAGAAAGAATCAGATGTGTTTTGATAACCGCTGTGTTATCTAGGGGTACGTACACAAACTGCTGGTCGACTGGCCAAAGAAAAGTCCAATTGAAAACGTTAATTTTGATAATTGACGAAACACAGGTGTAACTACAGGGCTTTGGGTAGAAATGGAAAAAATAATCGCGACACACACGAAGTAACTACACAGACCGATTTTCTTGCCGCAGAACATCTTTGGCCTGCGATAATAAAATTATGTTATCAGAAATATGTACCGAAAGAAAATGAATGGGGACCCAGAATTGTTTTTTTTTTCTTTCTTCGAGGCGACAGACTGACTGAAACTTTGGAGTTGTTTCTTTTTTTGAGGCCGTGTTAAGAAGACCACCCATTCTGATAATTGGCGATAAAATATCTGACGAAAACCACGTGTAGAACAAGAGTTATATTGTCCCGTTTGCGGCTAGGAAAATGATAACGGCGATTAAGAGGAAGAAAAGGGAAAGAGAAGAGATATTTTTTTTTAGTTAAGCAAGATATTTTTTTTCTTCCTGAAACAAAGCCGCGGATTCGTCCACGCCCGACTAAGACTTCATTGGTCGAGTGGTGATCACATGACGCACGAAAGAGGCTGTCGACGCCTCATCCAGAGTATAGGTATGAGAAGCTGCTACGAAGAAGTGGGGAGGGCAGTTCAATCCCTCTGAAGTATGGTGAGAAGGTGGGAGTGAGGAAAGGTTCCCAAAAATGGAAAAGAGTGGAAAATCCCTAACCAGAAATAAAAGAGGTGGATATGTATTTAGAATTATCGAGGAACCCCCGACGCCGACAGACCCACCCCGGTTTTGGTCGGCGTCCATAAAAACGAAGCCACAACGAGCAGAAATCAGTTTCGGGCTCCAGCGGAGAGTTGAGTTCTAGCAGTTCCAGTCAGTTCAGCTGACCAAGATTCACGCAAATTCCGGACTCCTCTTCAACCCAAGAACAATTATTTTGAAGAGCGACTTAGATCCAGACCACCGAAATAAGTTTTTTTCGACTTTCGTCCAAAGACACACCGAAACACCAATTTCTTAGAGAGCAAACAAATTGAAGCGTTAAAACTTGCCTAACGGAAAACGACGTGTCACAATCCACAGAACGGGTCGGGAGATAGATACACTCCTGTGTATCAAACAACTAGACATAAAGTTTGTTACCTTTTTCTTTGATACTTTGAACTTTTTGAGTTTTCATTTTATTTTATTTTATGCATATTTGTGTGGTATCACCCCCGTTGAACTCAGTTTGCATTACGGCCCCGACTACTGATTGATCTCGTCTGCCTAAGATCAATTCACAACGTGGGTAGGCAGACTGGAGATGAATGCAGTTACCTTGGTAACCAGGCGTTGGAAGCGAGTTGGGAACGACGAGGCTGATATCAAATCTAACCAGATTCCCACCAGAATCACCAAAAGGTTAGAACGTCACATTTGGGTGCCGCGACCGATACCAAGCCAGTTGGTCGTCACAGGACGAGACAACACGACTGACGCAACAGGCGGACGTCACGTTTGGAGCAGCGACACCCGAACGGAACAGCGAGGAGCGAACAGCTGGCGCTGCGGCGAGGACGTCACAATTGGTGCTGTTTGGGGACGTCACAACTGGTGCCGTGGTAGATCAGGATAGAACGTCACAGTTGGCGCTGCGACCAGGGGACGACGTCATATACGTATGCGTACGGATGCTGACAAAAACACAAAAAATGGAAATAACTACAAGAACACACAGAGGTCATTCGTAGATAAGAATATAGATAACTTTCTCACCGTTTCTCGGACGAGTCTTAATTGTTTTATTTCCCTTCACGTAGAATCCTTTCACGGCGAGTTCAACAAAGACATTTGGGTCAATAACACACAAAAAAGAGAATGTCTAATATCGAGAATATTTAACATCGATAAAAATAAGCAAAATGAATTGCTTTTAATAATATGTGGAAATACCCACTCTTTGCCTAAATACATAAAGAAAAATATAACCTTTATCAGCCTAACGTGCTTTGAATTAGTTGTAGCTGCATCATATAACATTTTATGGAAAATATTTTATTTTTCCGTTGCTTGATATTTATTAGGTAGCCAGGCATCACGAGTATTTGAGTAGTTAACCAGCGTTCTCATGTGTGTATGTATATTATAATTTTAGCTTGTCTTTGATGGATTCCTATGATAATGTGTGTGTGTGCGTGTGTGTGTGTGTGTGCGTGTCTAGTGTGTATTATTTATATTTGGCGATAGTTCGCATGTCTACTTGTTTAAATGTTTACTTCAACACCGAACGGAGTAGTTTTTGACGTTTCTATTGTTGATAAAATTCTTTAGCATTTTTCATCGATGTATTTTCGGCATTATGTTCTTTTTAAATTAGGGTTGCATTTTGTAAAATGAAATTTATGTCCAGTCATGTTCTTGCATATTTCAAGTGAGTTATAATGTCTTTAAATGCGCTTGTTTTTACCTTGTCAGCTTTTACATATCGATACGTCTATCAATTATAAATGTATTTGTATAGCAAGCTGTTTATATGATAAATCCCGGAATCTGATGTGGTGCCGTATCTATTTTTAGAAATAATTCTATCTCCGATTTTTTTTTATATAGGATAAAGACCATCTTATCGGGGATAACTAATTTATTTTTAAGCTTTCTATATAGAGTTGTGAGTTTAGGAGTAGAAATATTGTCGTCTGTCTAATATTTAAGAGTTTTAGATTTTGTAGGCGCATTTTCTAGTGTTGAGGATGAAATTGAGTGGGTTTTGAAGAAACCTGTATTTTTTTCAATTTATTTATCTTATTTCCCTGTTTTCGGAGCTACGTACACACACATAAATAAACTCATTTTCCGCCACACCCTTCTTCCTGAGCTACTATCTAAAACCTGTTGAGGACACTTGGTCAGACACAATTGATCAACACCCAAATAGTCAACTTTCACGTAGCTTGCAAAATTGTGTGGGTTCCAAACAGTTCCGCTCACTGGTGTTGTACTACACATTGGAATCGCTTAACCAATTCGATATTATCAAAAAATAATTTTCCCGAGAAATCCATCAATGTGAGTTTCAGTTGCCATTCCTCTTGATCGTAAAGCGAACGTTGTAATCACTCGGCCAAGCACCCATCTATTACATTTAATGGATAATATTCCAATTGCATAATATTATTTGATAATAATAAAAACTTTATTGTAAAAAGTTTCAATTTAATCTATGCAAGAAGGCAATCCTTAGAGAACTGAAAATATTTCCATTAATTATAACTGGTAGAGATAATTCTAACATGAATTCGGAAGATGTCAGATTATCAATGGCAGATAAAAAAAAACTTACAGCGACTAGTTGAGAAAATAAAAGAGGGGAACCTGAAGAAAAACCTAAATGCAAGATAAGAAGAAAATGTATCATCTTTATCAACAGGTACAAAACAAGATGTTTGCTACGCACCTGACATGGAAGAATCAAAAAAATACATAAATTTAACAGATGTAAATTGTTATTTCCGCTTAAATAAATATATTGCAAAGTTATGATTTAAATGAAATATTAATATTCGTATTCAAAATTTATGTTAGAAAGAATCTCCGATGTGAAAATTTATTAAAAGGCAAGTAATATAAAAGCCATCGTGGCTGTTAAACTGAAAAATTAAATTTACTTCATGTGAGTGTGAAAAGTGAACAGTAATATATAAAGATAAAAATTAAATTTGTGATGAAAACTAACAACAGTAAAGGTTTTCCTGTTGACGACAACGTGTATGGATGTGGGCTTGTGTATACGCATATTCTGTTTGTGTATGTATTGGCATGTGTGTAAAAGAAAGTTCATCACACACATTACCAGAATTAGAAAATCGGTATTGCTCCAGGTGGCAAGAGACAGTATTTGAGTCAAAGTTAAATCTTCGAATCGTTTTCTCGGAAATAAATTGTGGCCCAAAAGTAGGTATAGAGTTGTCTCGGAGTTAGCTTCTCCTTAATTCTCTAATTGTCTCTAGAGGTCATTCTCCCTATACGATAATTACGCGGAAACTCCTCGTCTCTTTCTCTTTTACCTTCCGGCCTCGTGTGGAGGCGAGGCAAAATCTGTCTTCTTCATTTCACCGACAAGATTTAAGCTCTTAGAAGATCCGCATTTTCCTATTTTTCTGGGGGACGCCATGAACATTACAAACAATACACGTACGTTCGAGCATTCACTACAAACCATACGAACATTCACCAAAAGGACAAAACGAATATTCACACACACGAGTATTATTGCTTATGTCCATTTTAAAATTGTTTTTTTTTTTTTTAAACACATAATTATGTATATATATATATATATCGGTCTTGTTTGTCTTCCTTATCTTCAGTTGAACTTAATCCAAGTTCAACATTATATTATTGCTGGAGCTTCTAGCAGGAAATATAAACGCACGTGTTTTCTTTTCCTCTTCACCACCCACTGTCCTCTTCATTTTTTTCTTATGTATATACTGACGTGACATGTTACAATAACACTCATTTAAACATGCTACGTTGTAGTGCAACAATTCAGAAACAAGGTCAATTTCGCCGAACTGTTTTTCTAACAAGATGGTGCATCTTCATATTGAACTTTGTGTAAGAGAGACTACCTTGATGAAAGCTTCACATGACGGTGGTACGGACGATATGACAGCGATGAACGGCAACCAAGTTCATCCGACTTAAAAACAATAGACTTCCTTTTAAGAGGCATAGAAATTTTTAATGTTTATAAGAAAAATAACCATATAATACACGAATTAAAAGAAGCATTTATTGACTTTGGTGCAGTCAAAATTGCGTCCTGAGTATCACAGCGTCCTCGATAGATTCGAGGATTGCTGTAAGGTTGAAAGAGTATATTCTGAGCTTGTAAAATATTGTCCAGTGTAAAAACAAATGTAACTGTGACAATTAAGGTAAATTAAATCCAATTTAAAAGAAACTGTAAAGAATATATATAATTATGAGTCACCTTGGGTAAAGTTTTGTAACATATGACATGTCCAAGGCACAACAGCTTTCTCCTCTTTACTCTTGCCAAGACGGGTTCTTTTAGCTGTGAGTTGTGTTACTTTGACCTATTCAAAGACATCTGTCTTGTGTTGTTTCCAGAATATCCTGAGAAGTTTTCTGAATCATTTAATTTTAAATGTTTGAACTCTCTTGGTAGTTTCTGCTATCATAGTCCAGCTTTAGCATCCACAGATCAGTATGGACAGTATGACTAGTAGAGATTCATTACGTTTGGAAAGCTGAAGATTTTGCTTTTACAAGTCTTACGGACATTTGCAATTGCCGTTGTTGCCACAGCCAGTCTGGTCTTTATATCTGAGTGTCCAGCTTCGGTGAGTTTAACGCCAAGTTATTTAAAGGCGTCTACGTCACCCAGTTGTTCTCTATTTATAAAGATCTGGGTCCTGATGTTGGTTTTGCAGTTGACCAGGTCTTTCATCTTTTTCTGCTTACTCCTAGTCCATACGTGCCTGCAGTCTGTCAATGTGTTAGTGAGACTCTGCAATTCGGATTTGCTGCCAGCCAGTAAGTCAATATCATCTGTGAAGCGTATGTCTTTAATGATTTTCCTCCTATGGATATAGTGGATTTGGTTTTAAAGGGTTTCTTGAAGGATGTTCTCAAAGAACTTGAACAATGTTGGGGAAAGCAAACAGCCATGAGGAATGTCAACTGTAGTCTTGAAATAGTCACCCACCTGACTGTTGAGAAGAACCTATCCCTGTAATTTAAGACGTGCTGGGTGAACATATAGACCTAGTAGAATGTCACCTAAAATACAGCACAAACCTTAAACATTAACATATGCTTTTGTATCATGGCGATTTCGATTTGCCCACAATTGTTGGCTGTGTAAAATTGGTATTCCATCACTTCCAGGTGTTGCCTCATCCGTAAACATGACTGAAGGGACAGAAAATGGAACAGCAATCTATGTAAGAAACCATCAACAAAAGTTCTTCTATGGTGATTTATCAGAAGGCCAAAGACACTGAACACGTTGCAAATGATATGGATACAGGTTCTACTCTTGAATTTAACTCCATGCAATAATATGAGATATACAAAATGCTAGGTCACTCGGCGTATGCTGCTAGCTGGATCGTCTCCGACAGCCTGTAACATGTGTTCTTTGTGGTCATGACTACAAGTATTTCTCGATATTCCTCGATCAAGAGATCCTGTTTCAGAAAACCGATGCCAAGCAGCAACAAATGCTGGATGATTTGGCTGTCTTCGGTCTGGAAAGGTAATCCGATACAGCCGAACAGCCTCGCGGCTATTACCATATGCGTGGAAGTATTTAAAATCATGTCAGTCTAAAGATAAATATACTACCATTGTCAGACGGAATAATTCTCAGTTAAATAACTACTACACACATTAAACGTTGAAGACATACTATTGGTCGGCTCAGGACGTTTTTGTGGCCTAGCATATGTGCTGATTCCTTAAGTTTACGAATTTTCCAATGGTGTTCCTTGTCAATGATCTCAACATGATCCCACAGAGGGCGGTGATCTCCCTTTTCTTTCCCTATCTGGTCAGTCACGCCTGATTTTTCTACTTCCCCTCGTGTTACAGCTTTTTGGTGTTCTTGAAGCCTTACCTCCCGTTTATATTCATTTCCGCAGCTGCATGGGATAGCGTACACACAGTCTTTATTCATGTTCTCCTCTATGGGGTGGGGGTCTTACTCGGGAGAGATATCTGCGAAGTGTCATCAAGCTTTTGAAGGTTGTCCTGATGTTTTATGGACCGCAGATCCTTTGTATTTTCTCTCATAACGCCTTTACATGAGGCAGGCAGACTGTTTTCTGAGAGTTGTTGTCCTCCTCCTCTTGTACCCGCCTATCCCATGTTTTGTAGGCTGCTGCCATGTACCCAGGTTAGTTGTTACGTTGTAGGCTACTACTTATACTGACCAATTCTTTATCTAACGTCTCTGGATCATCACTTATGACTTTTGCTCGGTGTTGTAAGCAGAGGGACAATCCCTTTCTTTACGCTGTATGGATGGTGGCAGTTGAAATTGAGGTACTGTCCGGTGAATGTCGGTTTACGGTATACAGATGTCTTAAACCCATGCTCTGTTCGAGATATTAGAACATCCAGGAAAGGGAGTGTGTTGTTACTCTCTTTCTCCATTGTGAACTGTATCGAAGGTCTTATTGAGTTCACATGGTCGGGTAGAACCTGAACATCTTCCTGGTGTGGCCAGATTATGAAGGTCTCATCTACGTACCTTAACCATATAGTTTGCTTTAGAGATATAGATTCTAATGGCATTTCCTCAAAATATTCCATGTATATACTCGCCATTGCTGGTGATATTGGCGAGCCCATTGCTAAGCCCTCATCCTGTTGATATATATGTGATCCCATTCCTTGTTTATATGGAAACACTGCGTCATCAACCGCAAACTTACTTTAAATATAATATGTCAAATCAACTGATTTCTGTGCATATATCTATATTGAATTT